>JASDQU010884436.1:23399-43066 GCA_032191745.1 Picea mariana
TGAGTTGTCATTGAAAAATGAAACTGATCCATATCTTTCATTTTTCATATTTAGAAATTTGTCCTTATCACATGTTATGTGATTTGAGCAACCATTGTCAACATACCATCCACATTTCTTGTGTTGGGCTTGTAGAGAAAGCATGCATTCTTCAATGTTAAATTGATCCTACTTCCTTACTCATATCCTTTGTGGTTCTTGCTTATGACTATTGATATTATACTTTGGCTCCTTTGGAGGAATAGCCAGTCTACAATCTTTGGCAATGCAACCAAAATTGTTGCATTTGTAGCAATCTAATTCATTAACCAAGGATTCAAATCTATTGTAGTTTTTTCTTTGTGCTTAATGAGGTCTTATTGGATAAGAATTTCTTATGTAGCCTTCATATTTTCTTCTTCTCTTGATATTGTCTCTACAATTCACAACTTTGTGCCCAAAGTTATTGCATGAATAGCATAAACCAATAAAAAGAGTTTGATACATGGGGGTGGGAGATATTTTAAAGGGTGATGCTCTTATGAATCCTTCTTATTCTTGAGGTATTTCCATTTCTCATTGTTTCTTGTGATGAATTCTGAATTTTATAAGTGGTGCAGTGTCTATGTAATCTTCGTCTTGGATATTCTTTCCTTCTTCCATTTTAGGAGAGCCTCACTATTTCTGCATAACTTATTTGTTATGTTTCTTGCTATGTTGTTCTCGAGCTCGATCCTTTCTTTGTCTAGTTGTATCCTAGTATGGATTTGTCACAGTATGACCTTTGATTTCTAATTATCTCATCCAATATTTTGGGTTTGTTCTTCTGCACGTCCTTCATCTAAAGATCTTTTCTTAGAGTTACTATTTTTTCTTCCAAGCCTTCAATCATCTTGTTCTTCTCTTCCAACTGATTTTTGAGTGCTTATTTAATTCTTTTATCTTCTTCTACCTGGATTGTTGACTTCATGATCATTTGATCGAACTCTTCTGAGTTGGATCTATTATAACCTTCTTTCCTCTTTAGTTCTTCCTTAAGTGACTTGATTGTCTTTCTTTCAGTCGCTATCCCTTATAAGGCACTGATCAATTATGCTCCGAGATCAACTTATAATTCTTCTTCAGAATCTTCTTCGAAATATTCTACTACCATGAAGAGTACTCTTTCTATATCATTGTCACAGTCTTCATCCTCATCTGATGAGGAACCGTATTCCTTGGTGCAAAAAAATTTCTTGAATAATTTATTTTTGTTTCTTCTACCCTTTTGATTTTTATTTTTCTTCTTAGGGTCCTCTTCTTCATCACTTTCCTTAATATTGTGGGGACATTTAGAAGAAAAATGACTAATACCACCAGAATTAAAACATTTCAATGGAAACATACCTTTCTATTTACCGGTTCCTCTTTGCAACTTTCTTACGAAGTTTGTCATTTCTTCATCTTCCTCTGAATCATCGATGCAACTGCAATCTAAATTTGGATTTTTCTTTCTCCTTTTCTTTGTCTTCTTGGATGCTTTGAATGTTTCTTCCTTTGTGACTAGTTTCTCCTGTTTTTTTCTCATTTCATAGGCGGTGAGTATCCCATGTAGCTTGTTGTAGCATCTTTGTTTCCCCCAGCTTGTAATTAATCATAAAATAGGATTACCATGCTAAGGCATGTGGACAGTGTAAATGTATTATTGTTTGAGTTGCCAATAACTAACTCTGGGGGTGAAGCCTTGAAAGTAATAACCATGATATCACTAGAGGAAAGAATGTGAAAACTATAAGAGAGGGATCATTATATCAAATAACCCCAAATTTTCCTTGATGGGGGTAATAATTATCCTTCGCATCCAAGGAGAGAAACCAATTAATGAAGAAAGGACCAGTGGTTGAATTATCAACTACTCCCATGAATGGAAGCATGGTCTGATTGTAGAATGTCAGCCCAAAGTACCACTGGGTATGACACAACAAGCTGACCTGAGTTCCCTTCTGACAGAAGGAACAGGATGGGTCGAGAACCGTCCTGGAGAAAATATATAAGAAAATTGGTAAGGATAATGTGAGATCTCTCTAGAAGATGAGGAACAGAAGGCCGTGAGCTTGATTCCGAGTGAGAATCTGATAAACCTCACCCAGTTCCATAACATAGAAGGAAAATCTCTGAAAGTTTGCAAAGAAAAGAACCCAAGCGAAATATGAAATAGAGAAAGAATCCTTGAGAACTGCGAGAGTTCCCTAGTGATATCATGGCTTGGCATGGGGGTGGCCAGAGTGCTAATAATGAATTCTTCTAAGCCTATTGTCGAGTGGAAGGAAAAACACCCGCAGTCAGTTAGTTGGATACCACCTTGTTGGGCCCTTCATTTTTGGGAAATAATTGCATAAGTTTTGAATAAGCATGAGTCATGCAAACTTCATCAGAGACTGGAAGGAAGAATAACGGAAAGCAGTTGCAGAAGTTAGCACAACACCAGCTAAGAAGAAAAAAATTGCAACATAATAAGAAAGTGAGCAAGTCGAACAGGAAGACATAACCTAACTATATATAGGACTGAATATAATTGTAAAAGCGTTGGTTCACTCATTCATGAGTTGATTAGATTTAGGTTGAGTCATGTCTATCAGAGTCGCCCAAGGTATTGGTATTAGTTTCTAATATTTATTGTAAGTCGAGAAGAGTAGAGTCTGTAATGAACAAGACCTATCAGTTGGGGAATTAGAACACTCTGGCCAAGGCCTAGAGACAAGAGTCTGTATTGAACATTTCTATGTAATTCTGAGTCTGTAATGCAAGAAAGACATTTGAGATAATATGATGAAGGAGAACCAAATTTTCAAAATCTAATGTGTCTTTGGATGTTTACTTATGCATTACATTGTTCCTTAATGGTTTATGAGTTATGTTTTGATGGTTCTATGTTTAAATCGTTGTTCATAACGTAAGTAGGTTCAATTCTTATGGTTAGATGTTTAAGATATGATGTTGTCTCTTGAACAAGAATAGGAATGAGTTCCAAATGATCTATGGATCCTATTTAGTATTTTCCCTACCCTTCCCTATCTATCTGTCTCAACATCGCTTCAAGTGAGACTTCTTCTCTTCGGAGGAGATGAAAATGCCAACGCTCTAGACTACATGGTACCTTTTGTTGGTAACCTGAGAAGAACCCTGGTCTGATCAAATTCACTCCAACAAAATGGTTCCATTGTCAGGACTCGTGTAAAAAGGGAACCCGTAGGAAGAATGTAACCGTTGATCCATAGATATGGCATCAATCAATGGTGGGAAAAAAACTATGATGCTTTCATATGGAAAGAAGAAGAACTAAAGAGAAAATCAGTGGGAACTACGAGGGAAGCAATCTTTTACTCAGGAAGATCAAGAGACCAGTACAAGATTTTCTAGGTTAAATTCCTGGATGAATTTTTTCACTGGGTAAAGAGGCTCCAAGAATCTCCAGAGTTCTAGGGATAGGTTAAGAATATCTGTGCATGGGATACTGACAAGTTAGCAGCACTCCAGAAGCTGGATTGCCTAGTCACACGGGCTATAGATTTATGGGTTACTACCATGATAGAAGGATACATAATCAAATTTGCAGTTGAGAACCACCTGTCTTTCTCGCGGGCAGAATAAATTCTCAAGAAAGGCGCAAGGGGAAGACTGTTAAGAGAAATCCCCCTATGGATTAAAGTTTTCTTAGTGGAGGAAGGGATGTTGATTATATCCCCGACTGAGATGGAAAAGTAAACACCCTCACTTGGGGTAGGGTGAGACGGGGTGAAAGTCATGGCATGAGAGAGGGGAAGGGTTCTTTGACAAATGGGGGGGGGTGGGATAACAAGAAATGGATTCAAGAGATGATAAAGCCTTGAAGAGAGCCTCCATAGTTGAAAAATGGTGGTGCAGCAAGATCAAGAAAGTCGCAAGACAATCTGAAAAGTTGAGGAAAGAAGGAGGATTAGGAGAAATAAAGGAAAGACAGATGGGAGAATTGTAGAGGATGAGAAGACAGGAATGACTAGATAGTCAAAGATTAAACGAGAGAGAAGCAAGGAGAAAAAGAAGTCCCTAGGAGGCGGGATGAGAAGGAGGAAACACAGATGTAAGAGAGGAGGAAACCGGCATGAATCTTGGAGGAGAAAGAGAAGATTCAGCCCCGATAATAGGAGAGATCGGGAATCCGACTGAAGAGATCTCCCCAGTGGAAGCTAATGAGACCCCCCAGATCAAAGAAAACTTCCCTGAAGCTAGTGGCGCCAACCCTGAATCACCCATACCCCAAGTGCCTTCCATACAAGCAGTAAGATCTACACTACCTTCTCACGCATGTTCTGTTCCAGTACAAGTAGCTAACCAGTCACAACCAGGAAGTGTGAGTATAGGGAGGATATTGGGATCCCCTGGTAGATCGCAAGCAATACCATTAGGGTTCATATTGATACAAACAATAGGATCAACAATGGCCATTCATGCAGGAGGTTTTATTTCCCGATACCCAGAAGTTTTGGGTAAGGGAGATGAAGACGTGGAACAACACTAGTTCCTGTGTGAAGCAATATGGATATCCAGAGGGACTTTGGATGCAAATAAGTTGGTCAAGTTCCAGACTACCTTGAGAAGTCATTCTCTCAAGTGGTACATGAAGACCATTGAACCATGAGTGCCAGGGACGCAAGGTCAAGAATTCACCCTTGGCTAGGTACGAACGAGGTTTATAGCAGAGTTCAAACTACCTCAGTCAGAAAAATAGGCTCTGTCTGAGTTGCGAGAGATCCAACAAAGAGAAGGAAGATCAGCCTGGGAGTACAACCATAAGTTAAAATATGCCATAGGGAGTTTATCACATCCAATCCATGAAGAACATCAAAGGGAGTGGTACATTCAGGGACTGTTACCTTTGACTCAGATTCTGCTAGCGCAACAACAAATAGCCACGTTAACAGATGCCTTGGAACAATCTATGAATATTGAGGCCATGGCAGGATACCCTGGGAGTTTGAGAGCAACCCAAACCCTAGTAGATGCAAATCTAGCACAACTCTAAGGGTAGATATCAACACTTACAGAAAATATTCAAGAGATGACGATACCCAATCTAGGACGACCATAGGTTTGGTGCACTAGATGCTATATGGAAGGTCATTTGGAGAATGATGTCCATGAGTGAGGGGGCTGGAACGTCCTCAGAATATGATGGCAACCCCACCAGGACCCATGGGAGGAGTTGCACAAGTATCGACGAACTCACCATTCCATCATCCCACCCCATATCACGCTTTCCCAAGAGGCCAAGAAACACCAAGAACGGAATATTGTGAGATCTGTCGAATCCATGGGCATGGACCAAGGTAGTGCCCCATCATGCATAAGTATTCGACAATACCAAACATAGTACATTGTGAGTTCTACGCATCAACCACGCATACTACCAATCAATGTAGAGCGTTGGACGTTGTTGTAGACAGGATAGACCAAACAACATTCAGGGTAAATGAAAACCCTTAGGTACCAGAATGAGGTCGAGGAGGTGGAGCCAGAGGATATTTTAGAGGAGGAAGAACTGGAGGAAGAGGACCAAGTAGATGTTACAACTGTGATGAATAGGATCACTTGGATAGAGATTTCCCTCATCCAAGGTGACCATGGTGCTCCCACTATAGAACCAATGGACATGCAACCAAAGATTGCCCAGAGATAATCACAAAGTGGGAGGATAGAGTATGACAAAGAGGAACTAACCTTATCAGTTTAGAGATCAAGAGAATCTCTAAGGGACAATTGCCAAACCTTAACATTGTCACTCAAGGAGGAGCAAAGACAGGAGCTGATGGTGATACTCTACCTCATATTCAGAAAGAAGCACCTAAAGAAGACAGGTATGAACCCCTAAAGAAAAACTTGTTCTTTAAATATGCCATAGAAGTATTCCAGAATATTCCTAATCATGAAATGCAAGAGAACCCCCCTCAGCCAGTTGTACACCCTAAGTTGGCACAAGTCCCTACTTCACCCCCTGCACCCAAAAACCCTGTAGGCATACAAGGAAAACCTGAGCAACCTCAAAACACAGTTGACCTCTGGTTTCAATTATCCTATGAAATTATGGGGAACGATCAAATGACAGAGAAGTTGCGCAATGCGTTGTACCTAGTCTTAGGGAATGAAGAAAACTCAGAAGCAAGGATTTGGGCTAACCTTCCTGAGAATATTACTTAGAGATTCCAACGACAAAAAGTAAGAACTTGAAAAGAATTCTGACTAGTAGCTTAGTTAGATGACTTTGAAATTAAAGATGTCGTGTTGGACCTAGGGTTAGAAGTGAACATTCTTCCCAAAAAGACCTGGGAAGCGTTAGGAAAACCAAGACTGACATATTCCCCAATTCAGTTAAGAATGGAAAAACAATACTGTATCTTTCCCATAGGAAGACTGGAGAACATGGAAATCGATGTAGCAGGAGTAAAACCAATGGTTTACTTTGAATTCATTGAGTTCATGGGAGACAAGGACCCCTACCCTGTGCTACTTGGCATCAATTGGGCCTACGACAATTATGCAGGAATTGACTTAAAGAAATACACCATGAATTTTGAAGCTGAGGGAATCAATGTAGTTCAAACTTTGGATCCATATGTAGGACCCAGGTACACGGAACCAATAGACAATAATATGGAAGGAGAATACCTAGACCATTTGTACACTGTAATATATAGGACAAGAAATGATTATATAAACCCCACCGTGGATGGATCGGTAAGCTGGCAAAGTATACAGTCAACAGACAAAGATTCAGAACTGGCTTTTGATAGTTGGCAACAAGGTTTGCATGAAATATTCTCAAGAAGATACGCAACTGTCAAAATGACCAGATGGGTTGGGACCAAAGTCAAAGAACACCCAATATACGATGGCACCTCAGATCTAGACAAATTTTTGGAGAATATGGAAGAAATTGTGGGAGAATATCAAAGAATATTGGTACTAGATATAGCTTTCCAAAACACCCCCACCATATGGTAAGCTACTCATAAATCTTCACTTAGAACTTGGGACAAGCTGAAGAAATCCCTCAAGTACAGGTTCTGGAATAGGGAGAAGTTAGAATCAGAAACGCAGACGAATCTCCCCTTTGCACAACTGTTCAGTTAAGCATTAGACCCTAGGATACACATTCAACAATGTTTGGCACAGTGGTAGGCTATTGAGATACCTTCTCACTTCTGGGTTTAGGTATTCCCCCATTCTCTAGGCCCAATCCCAAAAGCTTGGTTTATACATGAGGAAACCAGATGACAGACTTGTGATTGGTAGACACTGGTAGCTCAATTTTGCAAAGACTTCTCTTTCACAGGTAAGTACCTCGAGCTTGGACTAGTCCTGCAAAAGACTAAAGAAATTCTTTTTATAGCCAATAGTAATAACATATCAGACTTTGTAGTGTGTCCCAAGCATGCTCAAGAACTTCAGAGTAAACTCCACTTACCCTTGATTGAAAAGTCTGTAGAATGATATCAAACTAGCAAAGCTTCAGAAAGCCTAGAAGAATTAGAAGAGCTGAGAAACCTATCAATCAAAGAGATGGAGGGGAACAGAGAAATCCAAAACACCATACCTAGCTAGACCGATAGTTCCTACAATCACCCATTGAAATTGCAGAAACTTAACATAGGGACTGAAGAGCAACCCAAAATAGCTTTGGTGGGATATTACTAGGATGAGCAAACCAGTCAGGAAATACATAGTTTACTGTGGGAATACGAAGAATTGAAGGGAATCAAAGGAGTTATGGGAGAAATGAATATTGAGTTAAAACTAGGATCCAAGCATGTCATACATAGGCCATACCGTCTTAACCCAAGAGAAAAATAGAAAGTCAAGAGGAAGATTGATAAGATGCTAGAAGCAGTTCTCATTGTTTCGGTAGAAGAAGAAGAATGGGTCAGCCCGATAGTCATTCAAAGAAAGAAAGACACTGAGGATATTAGAGTCTGTGTGGATTACAGAAGCCTCAACGCTGTCTATGTGCATGACCCCTTCCCAACACCCTTTACCAATGAGGTCCTAGAACAAGTTGCGGGGAATGAAGGATACTCATTTACAGATGGATTCTCAGGATACCATCAAGTAAGGATTGCTGAAGAGGACAAGAGAAAAACCACCTTCATTACCGAATGGGGATCTTTTGCATATAATGTGATGCCATTTGGTTTAAAGAGAATCCCTACAGTTTTCTCTAGGATTGTGATAGAAGCCTTTAGAGAGTTCATTCACAAGTTCATAGAAGTTTATATGGATGATTGGACAATATATAGTCTACTTAAGGAACATGTTGCACTACTAAGGCTAATGTTTGACAGATGCAGAGAGTTACAAATCTCATTAAATCTCAAGAAGTGTATCTTCTGTGTGCCACATGGAAATTTGTTGGGCCACATAGTCTAACGAGAAGGAGTATTCATAGACCTAGCTAAAGTTGTGGTTATTGTGAATATGCCGCCACCTACGAGTGCTAAATAGTTGCGCTCCACACTTGGACACACAGGTTACTATCGCAGGTTCATCCAAAGATATGCCAACATTACTGCACCTTTGGAAAACCTCCTGAAAAAGGATGAAATGTTCTAGTGGACTCCCGAATGTGACAAAGCATTTAATAAACTTAAGGAGAAACTCATTACAACACAAATTCTGATATTTCCAGAATGGGAGAAGGAATTTCACGTCCATGTGGATGCTTCAGGAATTTCCTTAGGAGCTATCTTAACACAACCATGAGATGGAGTTATGGATCACCCCATATACTTTGTGAGTCGGAAGCTGTCGCAAGCAGAGTACAACTACACAGTGACAGAATGGGAAGTCTTAGCAATTATTTACACTTACAGAAATTTAGACATTATCTGTTAGGGTCTCATTTCAAATTCTTTATTGATCATTCAGCATTAAAATACCTAGTTAACAAACCTTTGTTGGAAGGAAGAATTTGCAGATGGTTACTGTTATTTCAAGAATTTTCCTTTGAATTCATCATCAAGCCAGGACGATGCAACATCGAACCTGACCATATATCTAGACTAGAGTCAGGAGAAAGTGGCAGAGCAGTGGATGACCAGCTTCTAGATGTAGACTTGTTCAGGATCAAGGCCATACCAGAATATCTAGAGGATATATCAATCTTTCTCAATACAAGAGCCTGTCCTAAAACATATTCTGTAACCCATAAATGCCATATGACTGTCAGAGAAGTAGATTATCAGCTGATCATTGATAAATTGTATAAACTAGGACTAGACAACATCCTCAGACGATGTGCCCTAGATCATGAAAGGCAGGATATACTCTGGGAATTCCATAGTGGAATTGCAGGAGGACACGTAGGAGGAAAGGAAATGGCACATGAAGTTCTACAGGAAAGACTGTGGTGGGCAACACTTTTCAAAGATGCAAAATCATAAGCCAGATCATACGATGTTTTTCAAAGAGTGGGAAAGCTGTCATGCCAAGATGAACTTCCATTGCAACCCGTTAGAGCGCTACAAGAATTTGAGAAATGGGCAGTTGACTTCATTGGGACAATCAACCCCATAGATAAACATTTGAAGGAAAGGTACATCATTACCGCAACTGACTATCTTACTCATTGGGCAGAAGAAACAATGGTACAGGATTGTTCGATGGATACTACTACTACGTTCATTTTCAAAAATATCATTACTCTCTTTAGATGTCCCAGGAGCCTAACCAACGATCAAGGAACTCATTTCATTAGCAACACTATAGAAACACTTACAACATAATTTATGATTCAACATCACAAGAGCATTCCATACCACCCAGAGGCCAACGGAACAGTCGAAGCCTTCAACAAAATCCTAGAAAAGGGACTAACAAAAGTCTATTGCGCAAATCGAGAGGACTGGGGTGATAGAGTTCCAGTGGTACTATGGGCCTACAAGACAACCACGAAGAAACTCCACAGATACACACCATTCCATCTTTTTACGGAAAAGAGGTAGTGGTGCCTACAGATTTCATCACTCCAAGTATGTATATTGCACAAGCCACATGTATGATAGACAAAGAATTAGTGGCGCAAAGATTTGTGGAGATACAAGAACTTGAAGAAACTATATTTCTGGTAGAATTCCATCAGTTAGTTGAAAAGGAAAGACAAAAATATTTTCACGGCCGACACATTAAGAACAAGGTATTTACACAAGGGGACAAGGTGTTACTCTACGACAGTTGATACTAGAAGCATCCTGGCAAGCTGCGTATGCACTGGCTGGGACCCTTCATAGTTGTGGATATCCAACCATCAGGAGCAGTCCAAAACATGCAACTGGATGGCATGCTACGACCAGGATGGGTGAATGGTGCTCACCTGAAGCCCTACCTATCTCAAAACTAAGAAGAAGGAAAATCACTCCAGTCCGATGGAGCTTGTACAATAGTTAGATTTGAGTTTCATTTTCTTTCTGAAATTTTGTAAATTCAGTTAATAATGTCCATGTGTGCAATGTTGCACCATAACACATAGTTCAATTTTTTTTTTTAAGTGTTGGTTGATACAGAGTTGATGATTCAGCAGTACAGAGCCTGAGGCATGAGAAATTCCATTAATGACAATCATTAAATATGATGGGGACAACCTTTGTGGTTGGAGGGGCCATGAATCCCAATCCAATCTAAGTTAAAGGCCATGCAAACCCAGTCTAATCACACCCTTTATTTCCATTCCAGTACCCTGACTATCGCTCGTTAATCCATAAAGCTGCATTATTCCAAGATTCCATCGAATTTTGGGCTAGGATACCCACCCGACAAATAGAACAGTCTCAATTCAGCCATGTCCCTATTCCACCCAAATGAGTAAATACCAAGATCACCCAATCGGATTTACCTTGATTAAACTGTCTCATCAAAAAAATCACACCTTGTTACGTCTATACGATCATGATGAGGAGAATTTATTGCTAAAACTTACCTGTTAATCTAGACGTAAGAATCTCAGAACTCAGCCAAGAAAGTATTGTTTCTAAAATGAGCATAGCCATTTCCGAACTCAGTCGTGCAACCTAGTTAGGACCATTTCCAAATATGTAAACGTATCCCTAGTTCTTAATGGCCACAAAAGAGCTAATGCTGAGAGCTACAGCAAGCCGGAGCACCATGACTAAAGAAGTAGTACCATATGAGCTCTGCGACCCCCGGGTCAAGATTATAGGTGATCTGAAAGGGAAGATAGAGCATGTCAAGCTACTAGACCTTGACCTCATGGATTCAACCTTGTTTCCACAGATGCACCCAGACGTCTTTTGGGAGTTATCTCTAGATGGAACCAGAGATATGCACTTTATACCAAAAAAGGAGTTCATCAACCTATTTAACTCCACCATCATGAACCTAAGAGACTTACCATTCTTTGGCACCAGAGGCGAAATTGTGCGTTGCACGAAATTTCTGATAAGAAGAGTGCACGGCATAATTCTATGGTTGGATAAGCGATATCCAATCCATGCAAAAGATATCCAGCAGATTATTGTACTATCCTCCAAAGGAGAGGATGTTTCAAAGGTATTTCAGGGCCCCGACAAGCATAGGAAGAAGAAAGGCGATCTTAGCCTCTGCGAGAAGTTTAACACAAAGAGAGGAGGAAACACAACAATCATTGAACCAATAATGCCCAAAATAGTTTGGACTGGCTACTACGTCATAGCCAACAAGGTTATGAGATCTTATTATAAGGGAGAATGCACTTTAGATGTGTTATTAGTCGTTGAATTCTGGACACAGGGAGCAGTTTTCAATTGGTGTAGTTTCTTGCTAGAGGAACTACTAGTAGCTTGCAAGGAGGCACGGGAGAAAGGAGGCACCTTCACCTATGGATACCTACTTGTGGCATTCTCAATGCTCAAATGGAAGTCACCTGTGGGTAGACAAATGACAATACCAGATAAAGAGTGCCTAGCAAAGATGTTTGAGCCATGGCAGTCCGGAACAGACTCAGAGAACACAACACTCAACAACGCAGTATTTTCTAAATGGTATAATGCTATGATAGACACAACATAGAGGCTGAGGATCCCATAGGATATCTTTAATAATAACATGAGGAATATCTCCTTTATAATGAACCAGCACAACACATGCGTCTGGCCGAGACATGCCAGCCGGGAACATTTCCACACATGATCGCTACCATTCTATTTGGATGAGGAATCTTTCTATAAGGAGGTCATGTCATGGCCATGATTTAAACGTGGCCCGCGTAAATCAAGAATGCATTACATTTTTCTTGATGATCTACTCAATAAAAAAGACAAGGAAGTAGGAGAGATACTGAGCTCAGGACCTGAGCCAAAGATTCCAGGTGCTCTGACATGAACAGATTCAGAGGAGGAACAAGAAACATTGCCGCTGGATTAGAGGAAAATACCAACCCCCCGACAACTACCATACGATGCTATGTTGCTATGTGCGCAAGTCAACTAGATCCTGGGTGCTATGCTTGGCACCGAACCAGTGGTGAAGAGACACAGAACTGGGGTCTCACCGAACAAACCCCTAAAACCACAAACCCTTGCATCTGCCCCTCCTCGGACCCATTCCATGATCAAATCTACCACTATAATTGACATTCAAGATGACCCAGACCCTGAAACAATTCTGGCTACACTCATCATTGAGCAACCCCCACCACTCCAATTACCAAACCTCCTCACTGCCATTCCACATCAGACCACAACCTCAGAGATGATGTAGCTCGACCACCTAGATACAGAGGAATGAAAACCCCCACAGACAACCAGAGAATCCCCCAAGCCCAATTCAAAAATTCCCAGCCTCGACCCCAAAACCACAGGGCAGAGCATGATGCAGGATGTTCTGAATATGAACACCTAGGAACAATGAACTAAGTCTTCAGCATAGGAAGAAGCTGCTCGAAGAAGAGAAGTGTTGGAACCCAAAACATAACCTACAAACCACCTCACCACCCAAGGGTGAGGATGTCCTAGAAATCATGATGCATGATGCAGAATCACCAAAAGATACGGAGATACCAGATGTGCATAATGAACCAGAATCAATAATGGAGCTGGATAAGACCACCATGCAAGCACAAATGGTGCAAGTTCTCCAGAACCCTAAACAATGTGCAGGACTGATGCATCTCTACATAACCATAACCAAGGTTCTGATGCTCTTACCCACAGACCTAAGAATGGGGATTTCACTAGCACCACCAATGGAGGAGGAGGTGGAAACCCGTTTGGACCACTCAATGGCCAGTGGACTCCCTCTACAGATGAGAGAACCCACTGATGCAGCTCGTTCAGCTACAGACCTGGTACAGTGGCCAGCATCACAATTATTTGGGCTAATCAGATCCTCAATGGACCAACTAGGCTAATGACTCCAGGATGCCAAGAGCTTAGTCGAGCTCGCAAGGAAAGAACAATTAGTTTCAAAAACATGTAGAATGGAGGAAAAACATGATAGACTCCTAGCCCAGTGCAAACTGGAAAAAGTGCGGGAAAAACTTGCAGAATCCTGTCCGAAAATTCAGAAGGTTTCACATGAGCTACCTGAAGCCAATGAAATAAGTGAACAATATCAACAGAACAAGTTGTTATAAGAGGCATGGAAATAGCTCACTACACGCATGGAGCAGATACAAGAAAGATACAACAAGTCTAACAAGAAGCATAACAACATCCTCAACAGCTACAGGAATAAATCTAGATGATAATATTGCAAGGTAACAATGCCCGAGTGACACTACATAAGAAGACAACGGACTGCACTAGAATCTTCAAGGAAGTCAACGATTGGATGGGCATCACTGCTTGATGGAAAAAAGTCCTAGAAGAAGTGCACACAAAGATACAGGTGCTGAATGAGGAAGTTTCAGTCACAATGGACCCCATAGAGAAGCAGGAGAAGTTCAACCAAATCTAATAGGCCGAAAATGAACTAAACTCACTCTATGAAGCATAGTCTGTAGCCAAGAAAGAGCTGCACAATTTTCGATCAGTAATTCAATCCGCCTATATGAAAATGCACCAGTTCGATGCAACATCTGACTCCGAATGGAACTCGTTGGTTGCATCCAAGCCAAAGGAATACAACAAAGAGACGACCCAACAGTTCCTGGCAGAAGCATCACTCCTCGCCCAGAAATGGCAGGACAAAGTTGAAAATTTTGCGGAGAAAAGCACAAAGCATTAGAGATAGTTCCAGAATTGGGCCCTTCGTTTGAGGAGGTAAAGGAAGAAAAGGCACAAATAAAAGATCTCAAAGAAGAGGAAAAGATGGATAAGGGAAAGCAACAATTTCTCCTAGAGAATGTGAAGGAGCCAAGTTCTTGACTCGAGGATGAGTCAAGGATTGTGGTCAGAGCTTGTTGGGCCCTTCATTTTTGGGAAAGAATTGTGCAAGGTTTTAATAAGCATGAGTCGCACAAACTTCATTAGAGGTTGGAAGGAAGAATAACAAAAAGAAGTTGCGGAAGCTAGCACAACACCATCTAAGCAACAAACAATTGCAATAGAACAAGAAAGAGAGCAAGTCAAACAAGAAGACATAACCCAGCTATATATAGGATTGACAAGAAGACATAACCCAACTATATATAGGATTGAATATAATTGTAAAAGGGTTGGTTCACTCATTCATGAGTTGATTAGAGTTGGGTTGAGTCATGTCTATCAGATTCAACCAAGGTATTGGGATTAGTTGTTGCTACTTGTTGTAAGTCGAGAAGGGTAGAGTTTGTAATGAACAAGACCTATCAGTTCGGGAATTAGAACTCTGTGGACGAGGCCTAGAGCCAAGTGTCTATACTAAACATTTCTATGTAATTCTGAGTCTGTAATGCAAGAAGATCTCTGAGATAATATGATGAAGGAGAAACAAATTTTCAAAATATGATGTTTCTTTGGATTTTTACTTATGCATTACGTTGTTCCTCTATGGTTTATGAGTTCTTCTTTGATGGTTCTATGTTTAAATCGATGTTCATAACATAAGTAGGTTCAATTCTTGCGGTTAGATGTTTCAGATATGATGTTGTCTATTGCGCAAGAACATGAATGAGTTCCAAATGATCTATGGATCCTCTTTACTCTTTTCCCTACCCTTCCCTATCTATCTTTCTTAGCAACGCTTCGGGTGAGACTTCTTCTCTTCAAAGGAGATGAAAATGCCAACGCTCTAGACTACACAGTACCTTTTGTTGGTAACCTGAGAAGAACCCTGGTCTAATCAAATTCGCACCAACACACCTGTAATAGATAAGTAATCACATATTGTGTATATAAGTGGTATTGTGAATTAAAGCTGGATATCCTATGAATGTTGCAGGGATGGATATGTTTGCTTAAAGATTTATACTGTACCCTTTTTGTGTATTCTTGATTGTGTGATTAGGAAAGTAGGAAATTGTATGAATTGGATGTGTTTTTATACTCGTAAATGCTTTCATACTGTGGTGGCTTAAGCCAGAGCCATGAATTGCGACTTCGTCGATCATGAGCATAATTTCATGTATGCATGTCGACCCTCCTAGTCATTCTGAGTCCCTTGGAGGATGAAGTTTTTTAAGCTTAGGAGAGGTAGTGCAGATATGCACAAGCTCTCTGTGAGTCAAGCAGAGATTGAGAACCACTTAAGTTCTAGACTCGATGAAGGAGTGCAAGAGTTGTGCAGAAGACCCTTCTAAGTGTTAAGTTCAGAAGAAAGAGCGCAATTCTCTTAAATACTTCATAACTAAGGAAGCTTAGGAAGGATAGCGAGATTCAAGTATCGAAAGGGAATATCCTTTTGTTTGGAAGACAAACGGACGAAACCTTTTGGGAGGATCCAAGGTTTGTCACAACTGCTATATTGAAAGAAGGAGCATAAGCATTAATCCCTCGACTCCTTCAGTATTCGCAAGATCGACGAATGTTGGTAATCATCATGAAGGGGATTGATCAAGCACTATGAAAGATCTGGACTACTGGGATCCACATCTAGACAATTAGAAGAGCATGCAGGAGGAGATCAAATTTGGGCCATCAGATTTGAGTGTGAGGACCAATAGTCATTGGATCCCAAGGAAAGTGCACGAGGCCTAACCCTTTGAAAGTGCATAGGAGAGTGGACCTGTGAAGTCCAAAGTTCCAAAGTCAATCAGAACCATCCAATGTCAGGGTTGATATGTGGCATAATATCCACAACTGATGCAGGAGCATCTCAAGCGAGCCAACGCGGAGGCAAAAGATAGTCGGAAAAGTGCCCAGCGCAAATTTTGAAAATATCTTGAAACATTAATGAAGTCATCAAGTGGAGGCACACTTGTAAAATGTAAAAGGACCTTGAGTGATCCTCTCTCATCCTTATTAGGTAAAAAGAATTTATGACAGTTAATGCAAGTAGATAGAAATTAATGTGTAGATTAGACAGTTTAGAATGAGAGAGGGAAACGGGATATAGACACCCTCATTATGTATTGTAAAATAGATTATGCCAATTGAGAGCATAGTAGTGAAAAAAATTACCAAGAGAGAAGAGCATGTCGAGCTGGAACAGAGAAAATGTGTTTGAAAAACACCCATGTACATAGATTTGAGTTAATAGAAGAAGTCTTAATTCAGATTCATGGTGTTGTATTTGTTTCTTGTATGGGTATGCTAAATGGTATGTTCATGGTTTTACTATTTCTTTCATGCAATTTCTTTTATGATATGTATGAATGATTTCTTGTTGAATGTTTGAAATCTGAGAGAGAGAGAGTAAGGGAAATGAGTTTCAATTGTTTCTCTATCTGAGCAAGATTTCCTGCAAGGAGTTCAGTCGAATTGTCTGCAAGGAGTGCATTGACAAAGGGTTCAGAGGTTTGTCTCTGAAAGCTCAGTTAAGATAGCTTTTGTTCTCACTCCCTTAGAAGTGCATCTAGGCACAAGAGCCATGCAAGGTGTGTGCAGGACGAGTAGAGTTTCACGTTTTGTAACCTGAATGAAGCATTGAGAGACTGTTGTTGTAGGGGGTGTGCAAAGTCGAAGGATTTTAAATTCCTTGGAGTAATTAAGGAATTTGCCGCAAGGAGTGTGTGCAGAAGTCTTCTTCAAGACTCAGAGTTAGAGAAATATCAGGAAGGATAAAGCCTTCAAAGTCATCGAAGGAAGCACATGAATTTTTTGCATTGGAATAGTGAGAAGGCATTGCAAGTTTGCATCGCAGGCAGTTGAGTACCGTGGGAAAACCACTTGTTAAAGAGTTGCAGACGTCCTTGAGAAGCAAAGAATGGACAGTCAGAATTCTTTGTGGAGAATTCGTGAAGTCCCGTGAGCCATCAGATCTCACAGAGGAGCAAGGGAGTTATGACGAGTACTTTCGAGAGGTTTAAACTCAAGAGAGGCAGAACCATAGATTTAAGCCAACAGGGGTCGTTGGATTTACAAGTGGGTTTGTATTTTGGGGTTTTGTAGATTGAAGTCCCATAATCTCTGCAACAGGAATCGTGAAATCACAAAACGTGAAGTCCTGAAGGGACGAGAGGATTGTCTGGACCATAAAATCAGCAGGGTGGACAGGTGGCGCACTATCGACACGGAAGTCAAATTCCGTCGACCATTTCGGGGTTTCATGGGGCGAAGTCTCGAAATCCTTGCATCAGGATTCGCGAAATTGCGAAGTCTGAAGTTTCGACGGAGTGAAGGGCCGTTGAAAGGTAAAATTTGCGAGCACATCGGAGTTTCGGTAAATTGGGTTTTGGGAGTCAACGGGACAAGTTGCTTGACAGCGCAACTCCTGAAATCATGATAACAAGAAAGGCGATATAGAGTGAGAAAAGGCCAAGCATCATAACCTCGGGTTTCATGGGTCTGAGAGACAAAACGCTTGACCACCGGATTAGCGAAATCGCGAAGTCTGATCTCCCGAAGTATAAAGGGGGGAAATTTCTCAAGGTTGTTTGTGGGTGCAGATTTCCTAAAAGGAAAATAGAAGAGCCATTTCTGGGAGCTCTTCGGGCCAGTGGAAGAGAAAAGATCCTATGTACGTGGACCTTCTGACCTGTGGGTTGGGGAGGGGCTGTGTGCATCATTTTTGGTATCAGAGCCCAGAAAGATTTATTTGCTTTCCGTAGCAGGGAAAAGAAGAGTTCACCATGCTGCTGAGGAGAAGGGATAGGCAAACACCTGATCCACCAAAGGACAAGGAAAGAGGCAGAATGCGGGTTTTTATCAACCGTTACCCATACCTGAGAAGCCATGGGATGTAGTCAGCATGGATTTCATATTGGGGTTGCCAAGAAAAGAAAGAGGGTTTGACTCGATCTTTTTGGTGGTGGATATATTTTCCAAGATGGCACACTTCATTCCATGTCAAAAAACCAGTGACGCAACTCACATTATGAATCTGTTTTTCAAAGAAGTCATTCGACTTCACAGCTTACCAAGGAGCATAGTTTCAGATCGAGACACTAAGTTCGTGGGACACTTTTGGAGGACCTTATGGAAGAAGCTGGGGACTAACTTTTCATTTAGTTTGGCTTATCATCCTCAGACGGATGGACAGACGGAAGTGGTGAACAAAAGTCTGGGAGACTTGCTGAGAAGCTTGGTGACGGAACACCACAGCCAGTGGGACAACATATTACCATAGGCAGAATTTTCTTATAACGACTCAGTTAACAGAAGCACGAGGTAGAGTCCATTTCATATTGTCTATGGCATGCAGCCGAGAGGAATTTATGAGTTAAGGGATTTAGGACAAATTGGAATTAAGAGCGCTAGTGCAGAGGATTTCGTAGAAGTGATGAAGGAACTTCATCGCCAGGTGGAGCGATTGTACAATTCGAGCCAGGAATATAAGCGCAGAGCAGATCAACACAGGAGACAACTTCAATTTGAGGTTGGTGATTTTATCCTCGCACATTTTAGAAAGGAAAGGTTCCCGAGAGGAACATATAATAAACTGAAGAAGAAGAAAATTAGACCATGTAAGGTCTTGAAGAAGTTTGGGGAGAATGCTTACGAGATTGAATTACCCGATGGGATCGAAATTTCTCTGATATTCAATATCTCAGATTTGTACCCATATAAAGATGAGGAAGCAGGAACAGGAAATGAACAGCCAGAGGTCCCGTGGAAAAAGAAGATGTCGGTTGCAGAAAAGCCACAGATGAAGCACATACTGGACAAAAGGGTTGGTAAGAAGACCAGGCGAAAGCATTACCTTGAATATTTGGTCGAGTGGAAGGGCCATCCAATTGAAGATGCCAGCTGGGAGAATGAAGCCGAGATCCAGAGGCATGGACACACCATACGTGAGCTCATGGATAGGAGCCCATGAAAATTTTCAAGCAAGGGAGTATGATACAGGAGCATCTCAAGCGAGCCAGCACGGAGGCAAAAGACAGTTGGAAAAGTGCTCAGCGCAAATTTTGAAAATATCTTGAAACATTAATGAACTCATAAAGTGGAGGCACACTTGTAAAATGTAAAAGGACCTTGAGTGATCCTCTCTCGTCCTTAGTAGGTAAAAGGCATTTATGATAGTTAATGCAAGTAGATAGAAATTAATGTGTAGATTAGACAGTTTAGAATGAGAGAGGGAAACAAGATATAGACACCCTCATTGTGTATTGTAAAATAGATTATGCCAATTGAGAGCATAGTAGTGAGGAACATTACTAGGAGAGA
>JASDQU010884437.1:12144-29791 GCA_032191745.1 Picea mariana
CAGATATCAGCTATTCCTCCCACAAAAGTCCTTTTGGAAAATGGACTAAGAATCTTGGGGAGATTGATGTGAAAATGCAAAACCCAGATTTATCCAAAGGATATGGCAATACATTGCTAGTCAACTTTGACTGCATGAACCAAGATGAAATCCTTCAAGCCTTGTAGAAATTAAATCCATGGGTGCTCCCAAAAAAGGTTGAAACAAAAGCCAATTGGACAGATATTGTAACCCAAATCTCATGGGATTTTACAGGGGTTGCAAAATTATGGTGGGAAAATCTTTCCCAAGAAAATAAAGAAGAAATAATGAATGGTGCGGATCCTTTAAGCACTTTGTTTACTACTTTAGTAAACGAATTTATAGGTGTTTCTCCACCATATGCAGAGCACCATGCACAACTCTTCATGAGCCAAATATTGTGCAATCTAGATCTGCTCCATGACTACTAATGTACAATGAAAACCATGTTGTACAAAATAACATATCATCAGAATATTGCCTACTTAAGGAACTATATTGCTTAAATGCCAGGAAAAGTTCCTGAATTAGTCAACAGATATCTGGTCATAAACAAGATCCAATCGGAATCCTTGTCTTTTGTTGCTTTGCACCAACAGATACTTATTGCACTCAAATAGGAATGTATCTCTTTCCGAACAAAGAAAAATCTGAAAAAGCAGTTCAATTTTAATCCAACTATCTGTGATACTTTCAAAGAAACATATAATTATGCATGTTTCCAAGGAATTCCAAAAAAGCACTCAAAGAAATAAGATTGCCATTGTTCCAAACCTGATAAGTTTCCAAAGAGAAAATCTATTAATTGGAACAAACCAGACAAAAAATTGTATAAAAGACAGCATGGCATGTCTCCTAAGTAGAAAGATAAATATGTCTTTAGGAGAAGAAAATTTCCAAGAAAAACCATAGCTTGCTATATTTGCAACAAAAAGGATCATTGGGCCAACAAATGTCCCAATAAAGAAAATAGAGCTCATGTAAAGATAGCATAAATATTTTCTACTAATCAAAATCCTGTTGATTGGGATCTAACAAATTCTTCCTATTCCGACAATGAACAATTTTTTGTGTACAGTTCTGACTCAGACTCAGATATTATTGATGAGTTACAGTTCAAGAATTTGAATATTCATTCTACTTCTGATGATGAATGTTCATATTTGAGTCATCGTTTCATGTTTTCTTCTCACGGTTCCATACAACAACAGATTCATGATCTCCAAAAGCAAAAGGCTAATCTAGCACCTGGCACCTTCCTTATGAAAAATAGGCTTCAATCAAAGATTGATGATCTAGTCAGATAGTTGCCTCTTGTTTAGAGTATACAGTTTACAGATGAAGAGAACGAAATCCCTCATGAAGAATGGTCCAAACCAGAGTATGCTAGTATTTTGTCTCGACCAACTAGATAGACTGAAGATGAAATACTGATTGAAATCCGACAAGTTGAAAATGACCTCCACCTTAAAAGATCTTAGATCCAAACCATAGCCAGCCATATCCAAGCATCTATAGTAGAATTGGATCATATAAACTCCTGGTTTATTGCTCTCACTATTGCTCAAGCATAATCAAGTCGGGAAGAGATTTTTCCTAAACTGCTTTCACCTGAAGAAACTGAGAATTCTTCTCTCCCTGCTCTTGACATAAGCCTCATTGGACACCGCATGGTCATAATTGTTGCCATTAAAGTTTTTGGTTACAAAACCTATTCTCTAGATGCCCAAGTTGATACAGGATCCATGAGTAGTTGTTGCAAATACAAGGATATCCCATCCTATTACTGGCAGCCAACTCAAATCCAGTTTCGAGCAGTCAATAAAGAACTTATCTCCATTCAACATTTCTCTCTTGATTTTCCACTTCTCCAAGATGGGATAATAACATATGTTACTTTGTATAGTTTGGATACAGGTGTTGATATTCTTTTGGGGCAAGATTTTGTCAAAAGACACATGCCTATAATTGTAAATACTGATTCTTTATGTTTAACAATTCAACAACAACAAGTTAAGCTTCCTATGAAAACCAACTATGTTATACGTATCTCTCTTGATACCCCAGATACTATTGAAGAAACTCTCCGAGATCTGACAAAGATTCATAATATTGTTAGACATGTTGATATCCATGGACAAGAAATTCTCAAAGACATTGTACAGAAACTAAAAGATGAATGCACATCAGACTTTCCTGATGCATTCTGGACAAGAGAGAAGTATTTTGTTTCTCTCCCCTACAGGGAAGGGTTTAAGGACACTCCACATAAGGAATCTACCAATAACATGAGTCCTTTAGAGCAAGCTCTGTGTCAAGAAGAAATCCAACATCTACTTGATAGACATCTTATTGAACCCTTCATGAGTCCATGGGCTTGTCCGGCATTTTATGTCAACAAGCATTCTGAACAAAAGAGAGGTAAGAAAAGACTAGTTATTAACTATAAGGCACTTAATAGTGCCTTGTTACCTCTAAGATATCCATTTCCACAAAAAGAGATTTTATTTAGTAAACTTTCCCATGCAAATGTTTTCAGCAAGTTCGACCTCAAGAGTGGTTTCTGGCAACTAGGAATTTCTCCTAAAGACAAGTAAAACACTGCTTGTGTGGTTCCACAGGGGCAATATCAATGGACAGTCATGCCATTCGGTTTGACTAATGCACCTTCAGAGTTACAAAATCGTATGGAGGATATCTTCAAACCTTTAAATTTTGGTCTTGTCTATATTGATGATTTACTTATTTTTAGCCGAGATATTAATGAACACAAAAAACATCTGGATGAGTTCCATTCTTTTGTTTTTAAGCATGGTTTGGTACTCTCCAAGTCACCAGACAAATTTGTAATATTTCAAACTAATATTGAGTATCTAGGACTGTATATATCCAAAGGAACTATCCAAATGCAACCTCATGTATTAAAGGATCTACTTCAGTTTCCTGATATTATGCCTGGCATAAAGCAAGTTTAGCATTTTCTTGGGTGTTTGAACTATATCAAACAGTTTTATGAACAACAAGCTAAATAAACAAAAGTACTCCAACAACATCTTAAGCTAGGATCCAGCTGGGATATTTCAATGACCATAGATATCAGAAGAATCAAGGAGAAGATTCAAAATCTACAACCTCTGCAATTGCCTAACATGAATCTTTCTTTTATTCTAGAAACGGATGCTTATAATGACTTTTGGGCAGCCATTTTACTTCAAAAACACTCTCACATGGATGAAGTATGTTCTTATGCATCGGGCACATTCAATCTTACTGAATCAAAATATCCATCTTCTCACAAAGAGATCTTAGCGGTTAAAAAGGAAAATCAAAAGATTCAGATTGTTCCTAAAAAGTGTTAGATTTACAGTCAAAACAGACCTCAATCACATGAAAGATATGTTACATAACCACCGGTTTCTTGAGCAAGGAAATTCTTGAGTTCTCAGATGGGCTTTATGGTTAGATGGTTTTGATTTTGACATCATATACAAATCTGGGGCCGAGAATTATTTGGCAGATATGCTTTCTAGAGAAGGAGACTACAAAGATTTTAAAATGTTTTCTTATCAAGGTTCAATATCCAACACCTCTTATTCCACCTACCCCATTACTGTATGTTCAAATTGTTCAGTTCATCTATGTTGTGAATGTTTTTCACAACTTCTACACACCCTGGCACTAGAACTCCAGCAGAACATTCTTCATAGATGGGCCAATTCTTGGGTTGGAAGAACTATCAATAACTATACTTGGAAAAGGGTTAACAATGATAGGATTCTCTTTGGGCATACTCATCCACCTCACCAGCTCATGCACTATGCATATATATTTGATCTGGATCTACAATGGATAGATTATTTTGCAGTTCGTCAATTTGCTAAGTCCTACAAAACTGTAATTATCATCATGTATTGCGAAGATATACAAAGTCCATTCAGATTGTGGAGCCCTTGGTTCAATTTACTTCTTCAGCAATATCTACCAAGAGTTTCTACCCTGAGGCATGCTACTCCTCAACTATTATTATCAGTTTTGTAGACCGAAACGACAGAAGCAGCCTTAAATTATGATACACTTCACTTCAATATTTTGTATAAAGGTGTTTTTTATAATTGGGGTTTTACAAGTGATCACCAGTTGGATTTCTTTCCGTCATATGATTTCTATGAAGAATTTTATCTACCAGCTCATCTCCAAGATTCCTTCATGTAGCACTCACCATTCTCTACCTGTTTCCGAGAACATGAACCCATTTGGACGCATGATTTGGTTCTAGGCATTGTACCACTCACACCTGATGATGCTAATTACATCTATGATAATGACGATGAATTCTATTCTCCACTCAGGCATGATAATTATGATTCTGACTAGAGTTGACACTTCACATGGCCTTCACATGGCCTTCACATGGCTTGGTATATTACTTTGTAAAAATCATCTTAATTTCAGCATTTGTACTTTTTCTTTTATCTCCTTCCTCGTGAAGGAATATTGTCATTTCTACTTTTATCTTTGTACGAGGCTTTAGTGGGTTCCCTCCTAAAACAATATCCACACTATATATATAGAGTTATTTCCTAAAAACTCTATATATACAGAGTTATTTCCTCTTTGTATGCATCGGGTTTTAGAGCGAGTTTCTAAAATAAAGAAAAAGTGTGTTTTTATCTCCTGTTCTCTTTTCTTTTGAAGTTATTAGTCTTTTCCTGAGCAGTCGGCCAAGAGCCGAATAAACTATCTTTCACTTCGGTGTTAAAGACTTAGATTCAAATGCCCTGCTTTTTTGTGCATAGATGATAATGTTAGGGACTTAGGTTCAAATGGTATCAGATCCAGAGGTATTGTGCGAATTGTCCTCCATTCTTGTTCCATGTTCCCATTTTTTCGAGAGGGTAGTGTTGAGATATTCACCTGCTAAGGGTGAAATCTAGAGGATAGACAGCTCATGTAAGTCCCACTGAAGGCGCAAAATCCATTTAGGGTGTTTGGAGCAACAGATCAAGTTTTGCAAACTCGTTGCAGTTTACAAGGTGTACTCAATTTTCATTATCTCTTAAAGTTATAATGGATTCCAGTACAAGTTATGATTTCAGTTCTGCATTATCTACTTCTACTCAATCTAGAAGAGATGCTCACAATAAACAATGGTCGTGGTTGAATAAGCTAGTCAACAAAACAAAAAATGAACCATTGCTTAATTCCCTCTTCATATCTCAAGAATTTAACCCTCAGCCAAACTGGTTTTTACCAGAGATAGATGTAGAAAAAATTTACGATCTTCCCATGTTCTGATTTCATGCTATAAGTTTGTTTCTCTTTACATCTATGAATATCCTGATCTCTCTTTACCATAGTGTTTATTGAATTTCTTTGATTAAAAGAGATGACATTGAACGGGGAATAGAAAATGGATATAATTATATCCATATTGGTCTTATTCAGTTCGGCATTAATCCTTTGGTGTGACCTAGTCTAAATACATCCTGTTTGACCTGTGTCCTCGATACTCGAATGAATGATTTCAATGATGCATTAATTGGAGGATTCCAAAGTCCGTTAAACAATGGACCATCTTGGTCCTCGGTTGTCCCCAAATATCAAGTCTCTCTGACTGACCCCTATATAAATGAGTTGCTTCAAGTGTTCATCCAGTTTCACGGTTTCAATGTAGTTGATCAAGCCCATATTGCCTAGTTACATACAACTATCTGTTTACACTTTGTTTCCACCACCATGCCTGCCATAAATCCCAAGTTAACCACACGAGCATTAAAAGAAGGTGTCGTAGTCGGTCCCAGCAATACTACACCACTTCAATTGGGATTCAACCAAGTTACCCTACCAAAATAATGGAATAGTGATTATCAGCCAATGTCCGAGAAATATCCACAGTTGGCCATGTCATCTCCCACACAGTTAAGAGTAACACCAAAGCCTGATGGAAGTAGTAGTTTGCAGTTCACCAACCCGCAACTATTACAACAAATCCGTCGTATGCAGTCCTTAAAATCACCTGTCCATACATCGTTTCCAGTTCCTAGTAGACAGTCTGTACATCGTTCCCCTATACATAAACCACAGTCTTCCACTTCTAGTAGTTCTTGTGAGTTTTGTATCAAACCTTCTACTTATAAATACCAAGTTCTGCCAAATCCAGGGTCACCTACCCACAGAGGCCAACATGAAAATTGCACAGCTTGTAAACAACTTCTTGAAGCAGTTTATGAACTCAAAATGTTTTCTAGAGAGCCAACATCCTCTGCATTACTTCCACAGAAGTCTCTTGGCCCTAATAATAGCACTCCACAGTTATCCAATGAAACACTGCAAGCAGATCTACAATTCATCCATTTGCATCATCCTACTACAGTAGAACCTTATGAGCAAATCAAACTTCAAAATTATATCAATTACTTGTCAGTTTGTTTGACCCAAAACCTCGATGAAGTAGCCAAGGATGTTTTCACCTTGATAGAGCATAGTAAGAATCTCCACCATTCTACAGAAACACTTCAAGAAGGCCAAGAGGCCTTAACAACCAGGCTTGATGAAATAACTACACAGCTCTCCACTATTCAACTTTCTATATCTCGATTCCAAACTGATGTACCCAAACCTGTTTCTCCGCCTGACTATGTTCGTGTTGATACAGAAGGTTTCAAATTTAATTATTCCAGTACCCTTTATTCTCGATCAGCTAATTCTTTTGGTCTCCGTTCTCTCTACCTCAAATATTTCTCTTCTCATCTCGACTTCCTCCATCTTGAGAAACTTTTAAAGGGGGTATCCCTTGTACAAGAAAAAACCCAGTTGTTAACTTCCAAATTAAAAACTCTTGAAAATGATTTACCCAATCGAGTTTCTCCAGTAGTCCTACCAGTACAACCTGAAATCAAAATGGTTGGACATGTCCTAGAGGAAATAGGAGAATCATCTGCAGCAAAAACAAAGAGAAAAGAATCATATGATTTTCCATATAAAGCTGCAAGAAATTCTGGCCCAGATATCAGTTATTCCTCCCACAAAAGTCCATTTGGAAAATGGACTAAGAATCTTGGGGAGATTGTTGTGAAAATAGAAAACCCAGATTTATCCAAAGGATATGGAAATACATTGCTAGTCAACTTTGACTGCATGAACCAGGATGAAATCCTTCAAGCCTTCCAGAAATTGAATGCATGGGCGCTCAAAAAAGGAGCTGAAACAAAAGCCAGTTGGAAAAATATTGTAAACCAAATATCATGGATTTTATAGGGGTTGCAAAATTATGGTGGGAAAAGATTTCCAAAGAAAATAAAGAAGAAATAATGAATGATGCAGATCCTTTAAGCACTTTGTTTACTACTTTAATAAATGAATTTCTAGGTGTTTCTCCACCTGATGCAGAGCACCATGCACAACTCTTCATGAGCAAAAGATTGTGCAATCTATACTTGCTCCATGACTACTACTATACAATGCAAACCATGTTGTACAAAATAGTAGATCATCAGAATATTGCCTACTTAAGGCACTATATTTCTTCAATGCCAGGAAAAGTTCCTGAATTAGTCAACAGATATTTGGCCATAAACAAGATCTAATTGGAATCCTTGTATTTTGTTTCTTTGCACCAGCAAATACTTACTGCACTCCAACATGAATGTATCTCTTACCGAACAAAGAAAAATCTGAAAAAGCAGTTCAATTTTAATCCAGCTATCTGTGATACTTTCAGAGAAACATATAATTATGGATGTTTCCAAGGAATTCCAAARAAGCACTCAAAGAAACAAGACTGCCATTGTTCCAAACCTGATAAGTTTGCAAAGAGAAAATCTTATAATTGGAACAAACCAGACAAAAAGCCATATAAAATAGAGCATGGCAGGTCTCCTAAGCAGAAAGATAAATATCTCTTTAGGAGAATAAAATTTCCAAGAAAAACCACAACTTGTTATATTTGCAACAGCAAGGATCATTGGGCCAACAAATGTCCCAATAAAGAAAATAGAGCTCATGTAAAGATAGTAGAAATATTTTCTACTAATCAAAATCCTACTGATTGGGATCTAACAGAGTCTTCTTGTTCCGACAATGAACATTTTTTTGTGTACAGTTCTGACTCAGACTCAGATATTATTGATGAGTTACAGTTCAAGAATTTGAATATTCATTCTACTTCTGATGATGAATGTTCATATTTGAGTCATTGTTTCATGTTCTCTTCTCACGGTTCCATATAACAACATATTCATGATCTCCAAAAGCAAAAGGCTAATCTAGCACCTGGCACTTTCCTTCTGAAAAATAGGCTCCAATCAAAGATTGATGATCTAGTCAGACAGTTGCCTCATGTTCAGAGTATACAGTTTACAGATGAAGAGAATGAAATCCCTCATGAAGAATGGTCAAACTAGAGTATGCTAGTATTTTGTCTCGACCAACCAGACAGACTGAAGCTGAAATCCCGATTGAAATCCGACAAGTTGAAAATGATCTCCACCTTAAAAGATCTCATATGCAAACCCTAGCCAGCCAGATCCAAGCATCTATAGCAGAATTGGATCATCTAAACTCTCGGTTTACTGCTTTGACTATTGCCCGAGCAGAATCGAGTCAGCAAGCGATTTTTCCTAAACTGCTTCCACCTAAAGAAAATGATAATTCTTCTCTCCCTGCTCTTGACATAAGCCTCATTGCAGACCGCATGGTCATAACTGTTGGCATTAAAGTTTTTGGTTACAAAACCTATTCTCTAGATGTCCAAGTTGATACAAGAGCCATGAGTAGTTGCTTGCAAAGATTTAAAAATGTTTTCTTATGAAGGATCAAGCTCCAACACCTCTTCTTCCACCTACCCCATTACTATATGTTCAAATTGTTCAGTTTAGCTATGTTGGGAATGTTTTTCACAACTTCTACACACCCTGACACCAGACTCCAACAAAACATTCTTCATAGATGGGCCAATTCTTGGGCTGGAAGAACTATCTATAACTATACTTGGCAAAGGGTTAATAATGATAGGATTATCTTTGGGCATACTCATCCACCTCACCAGCTCATGCACTATGCATATATATTTGATCTGGATCTACAATAGTTAGATTATTTTGCAATCCATCAGTTTGCTAAGTCCTACAAAACTGGAAGTATCATCATGTATTGTGAAGATATCCAGAGTCCATTCAGATTGTGGAGCCCCTGGTTCAATTTACTTATTCAACAATATATACCAAGAGTTTATGCCCTGAGGCATGCTACTCCTCAGCTATTATTATTAGTTTTGGAGACCGAAATGGCAGAAGCAGCCTTAAATTATGATACACTTCACTTCAATATTTTGTATAAAGGTGTTTTTTATAATTAGGGTTTTACAAGTGATCACCAGTTGGATTTCTTTTCGTCATACGATTTCTACGGAGAAATTTATCTACCAGCTCATCTCCAAGATGCCTTCATGCAGCACTCACCATTCTCCTCCTGTTTCCGAGAACATGAACCCATTTGGATGCATGATTTGGTTCCAGGCATTGTACCACCCATACCTAATGATGCTAATGACATCTATGATAATGATGGTGAAGTCTATTCTCCACTAAGCCATGATAATTATGATTCTGACTGGAGTTGATACTTCACATGGCTTGGTCTATTACTTTGTAAAAAGCATCTTACTTTCGACATTTGTACTTTGTCTTTTATCTCCTTCTTCGTGAAGGAATATTGTCGTTTCTACTTTTATCTTTGTACGAGGCTTTAGTGGGTTCCATCCTAAAAGAATATCCACATTGTAGCTTTACTTTGATGATTATTGTACGTCGCTTTCGTGGATTCAGGCGATCGAATCTCCACTTTGTGTCTAGTCCATTTCGGACCTGTGTCCGGGAAAAACTCTATATATACAAAGTTATTTCCTCTTTGTATGCATTGGGTTTTAGAGTGAGTTTCTAATATAAATAAAAAGTGTGTTTTTATCTCATGTTCTCTTTTCTTTTGAAGTTATTACTCTTTGCCTGAGTAGTTGTCCAGGAGCCGAATTGACTGTCTTTCACTTCGGTGTTAAAGACTTAGATTCAAATGCCCTGCTTTTATATGCATAGAGGATAATGGTAGAGACTTAGGTTCAAATGGTATATATATAATTTAATAATATGAATAATAGTTTCATAATCATATTTTAATAATATAAATGGGTTGTAGGTGAACTTCTTAGCAAATTAATACAAAATTTAGAAAGTAAGTCTACTTTGAAAACTTCAGAGTTAGGTAGGGCGGGGGGGGATATTAGAGAAAACATAATGAGGATGGGGGTGGGGGGTAATATTAGAGAAAACATGCTAATGAGGGTGGGGATGGGGGGTAATATTAGAGAAAACATAACATGACCACCCTCATTAAACATGTTTTCTCTAATATTACCCCCCACCCCCACCCTCATTAGGTTTTCTCTAATATTACCCCCCGCCCCCACCCCCATCCTTATAGTTATTCAATATTTCATAAAAAAAAAGCTTCCAATTTGAGCTATTCTTGGATTTCTAGCTCTACATTTGACCATATAGCTTTTATATATCCTAACATATTGTCCTAACAAAACTATTTTGCAATACATAAGAAAATTCCAAGTACTTTTGGGCATGTACCCACTTAGGGTATTATGCATGCTACCTACCATTGAAGAAGGATTGTCTAAGGCTTGCTTAGCTACTATCTTGGTGAGTTGTTGAACAATGTCCTCTTCCATAGCTTCCATCTAATCCTAGTCAATAATTCCTAACGAGAGAGTTGGATTTCATGGATTCCTTAACTCATAATAGCCTAGGCGTTGCTCCAATTCCAATTTGAGTACTTCATCCTACAGTACTCTAACTTTCTCCTCAACTTCCTCCAACCTATAACTATTCATTTGTTCTATTTTTTCTAGCTAAATGTGTTTTCCCTTTAATTTGTCTACCTAAGCCTTTGTAGTGATCATCTACCTTTGCATCACCTACATTTCCATAGAGTTTTTATCCTCCTAATCTTTCCTCCAACCTTCCCATTTCCTCATGTATAGGAAAAGGAATTCTTAGACGACATCATAATACCTCTACCACCTCCTAATTTCTCTTCTTAATTTTAAATTATCACATAAATCATACATGTTTGAATGGTCATGTGAGCCATCCATTCTTATATCCCGAGTCTTAAGAAAATAGTAATGGTTGATTCCTCTTTTGGGAAAATGTTCCCATTTCCATATTTGTTAAAGGTGTCAAGCTTCAATAAAAATGTTAGGCTTCCTCTTGTGCAAGTATATATGCTCGCTTCTACCCTCTAATAAAGAGCCTCACTTCTACACCTACAAGGGATTGCGATCTACAGAATTGCAAAGCATGGGGCTTTGTCTATACCCTTGTTTTCATCAAAGAATGGTGATGATGAAGGTTGGTAAGTTTAAACTCCATAGAAAAAACATTACATCACGTACTCCCATCCATCCCATCTTACCAACATGCATCTATATTTCCTCATGAAAGATGAGATATATGGATGCACAGTGATTCAAGCTCTTAAAGAGGCCATTTATCATTATGGGAAAGGATCGCCACTTATCCATTGTAAGCCCTCGAAGTGCATGGAAACACTCAACATTTTAAAAACTTTCCATTAGCCTTTAAGTTATGAATATTATTCTTCCCAACTAAGCATCATGCATCATGAAGTAGCATATGAGTGACCATATGGCAAACTATTGCCATGGAGTCCCCAACCACCATTATATTTTTAACTATCGTTTGCTTCATAAGTAATTCCCCTTGCTAAAGTGTCATAACTTCAACTTAGTTGTTAGAACCCCACACAAAGTTTTTTTCTTGATTTTCTTTGGAATCAAGAATGAACCCCCTCATTCACACTGGTCACCCCTTTCATATTCATTATTTTCAATTACATATTTAATTATAATAGTTTTCTAATCATCATTAAATACATAATCTTGAGTAGATAATTTTCATTATTCAATAACAAATATTCCTTGATATCATATGTAATTCATATATGTTCCCTATAATTTATATTTTAGATTAATAAATTTATATATTTTTTTATATTAATATTTTTTTCTAAATTTTAAAATATTTATAATATAATTTTTTTAATATTTATATCAATAATCTTATTACATATATAATCCATATATTAATACCCTATAACGTTAATACGTTGTTACCTTTGTTAAACTCATTCTAAGACAATTAAATTATTGTAACATATATGCACACATATTACATAAAATTATATTCATATAATAATGAAAAATACACCCGTATAAGATATGTGTACACATATTACATGACTATATTCACAAGTATAAGATATATATACACATATTACATGACTATATTCACATAATAATGAAAAATCCACAAGTATTATAATAGAGACCTTAAATGCCAATAATACAATATTTTCAACCCAAAGCATAACGAAACTTATCATTGAATGTGATTATATTGTCAGCATTGAGAAACTCACTATAACTTTTACTTATAATGACAATGAACTTAAGACAATCAACATGTACATCCTGAAAAAACATATGTATACATCATTAAAAGATATATACATTATGGACAATTGAAATCCATCATTTAATATAATGATTAATAACATATATGATAATTCAATAACATGGACAGTTAAAATCCATCATTTAATATAATGATTAATAACATATATGATAATTCAATAACATGAATAAAGGTTAATTAATAATAACATGTCAATAATTCAATAACACATATACACCATATATTACTTTTCCTTATAATTTTAATAACCTTTGTGGATCCCATCATTGTAACTAAACAAGATTTATCACACTAGTTTTTATTTATAAGGGCAATGAACTTACAACATTTAATATATTCCCATCATTTAACATACAATTCAAGAAGAAAACATAATTTCATAGTGGATGTCATCATTTTCTCACCATTGGTAAATAATTAATATATGCCATCATTTAACATATACAATCAATAACATAAATCATAATTTCATAGTGGATATCATTATTTACATTTTTTATTTTTCTAACCAGTGGTAAATAGATGGTTTCAATTAGATATTTTCATCATATAGTGATAGCCTTTTTGTGGTTGACATCTATAACTCCTATGTTTATATTAATATCTTTTATAACTCGTATCATGTATCAATAATATAGAGTCTTTGTTTTTTATCAATTATTATAGGTATTTATATATATTAGAATAGAGGGGAATTAGCATAACTAAACAATTAGGTTTCACTTAATTGTCATTATTCATTTTAATTTAATTTTGGTGGTTCAACAATTTAGCCTTATTAATAAATGCTTCATTTTTAATCATGCTTGTTCAACAAATTATCCCTATCAACAAGAGGACCACACTAGGTGGTCTTCTTAGTTTTGAATCTCAAAGCAAGTACAAGGGATCGAAGGATTGGACAATGTTGATACGTTTAATCATCATCAACCCTTTTTACCATAGATGCCCCTTTTGTTCCTAGTCATCCAACCATTTATCCCTATTAACAAATAAAACATAGATTTGTGTCACTTTCTATTGGTGGCTTTCATGTTTTTTATTCTCCATTAAGGACATCCTGGAGTGATCTATACCTATCAACATTCACTAGTCATGATTGAATCATGTGTACTAGTATATTGGAATAGAGGTGGATTGGCATTATTAGATGACCAAAATTCATTTAATCACCATTGCCCCTTTTAATCATGGTCATCCAACATGTTGATGTCACATCAATGAGATTTTTCATTTGGAAACTTAGGCTACATGCCAACAAGTGCCCAGTTCAAATCCCATTGGATGAGGTGCACTAGTCTACGTTGATGGGTTTACTAGGGATATCATCCACTAAAGTAGGAAAGCATCCCTTATGTTTTCCACGATGTTTTTATTGGGGAAAAATGATGTGTGTGTATGTGTGCATGCACATGCACGTGCATGTGCCCTTGAGGGTTAGATCAATCGATTCAACCATTCACCCAAGGCATTGTTCATGGGGAGGCCATAGATCATAGGTTCAAATCCAATTGATTCCCACAAGTTTAACAACCGCTATTGTGGTTGATGGTTGAGTCAATATCCATCCCTATATTCTAGGGAAGAGGGGGGATCTCGCAAGGTTTTTCTTAGGGAATACACACACACACACACACACACACACACATGTCAATTGGGTATCACTCAAGTGGTTGACAGAAAAAATGTTGATTATTGACTTGTCCTTAAGCCTTGAATAATTTTTTTTACCTTGGGTACCATCCTCAAAATGAGAGAAAGTATCTAGAGGGTTTCCCTAGGAAATGCATTATGGGAAAACATAATAATAATATAATCAAACATGCACACACATATTCTTTTTTTTTTTCCAAGAAAAACATTGTGGATTAACCTAAGGGATGATTCCCCACATCCGTGGCTAGCACCCCTAGTAAACTTGTTGACGTAAACTAGTGCACTTGACCAAGGGGATTCCAACTAAGCACTTATTAGGATAGATTCAAACCAGCCAAATGCCCAAATCTCTCTCTCTCTCTCTCTCTCTCNCCAGGTATATTTTACATTGTGACCTCCTTGTCCATACATACATACATAAATAAACACATACACACACGCGCACACACACATACACACATTCCCAAATGGATTTGATCCAATGGTGAGAAGCGAGGATTTTTTCACCACTAGGAAAGGTTCAATTCTCAACAAGGGCTAGAATTTTGTTCATAGTTACTCGAGCGTGCTCTACACGTTTGAGATATATGAGAGCACCTGGATAGAATTGTATCTATTTTTATCCCTATTGTAGTCTTCAAGCCAACTTTCCTCTTAACAAGTTGCAAGCCACTTTTCTATTATTTCCATCATTTTCTTTCTTGCTTACAACATCTTCCTCCACTTTCGATATTTGTGATTCAATATTAGCTAGAAGCTTGGAAGGGTCCACCATACCAAAATCAATTAGGGAATTGGAATTATTTGGTTTCATGCTATAATATGGTTCCATATGTGCTCCTCTGCATATTTCCTCCAACTATAGCCTCTTTTTCAATGCCAATTCTTTCATTTTTCTTTCCTTCAACAAATTCAATCTTCCAACTTCTACCTTTGTCTTCTCAATGATATCAAGTGAAATAGCACCTGCTCCTATAAATTCTTTATCTAATGCTCCAAGATTTCATACAAAATTTCTATATCCTTCTCTTTCTTCCATTAAAGTATCCATTAGGTTCCAAATTTCAACCAAAGATGTTCCAAGGTCTTGCAATGTTTTTGAATTCTAAGCTTCTTTTCATCTTTCAATGTCTAAATAGTGTGCAATAATCCCTCCAATGTCTTGTTGATAATTTTTTCTTTTTTTCTACCTAAGATATAATCTAGGCAAACTTTGATGTACTTCATTGATAGTGTTCCATAAGTCCATACCAAGTACCGCACAAAATCCATGCACCTCATTTACATATTCCAGTATCTTGTGAAGGCAGACACTCTTCTCTTTCTTGAGTTCTTGAAGATGTGCATGATATTCATATAACTCTATAAGTGAAAAGTCATTTTCTTCCCCATTGGTTTATTTTAATGGTATATTTTAGTACAACATCACTTCATTGAGAATACCTTGAAATTTCTCTAGATATTTTTTGAATTTGTGCTTCCACAAATTGCTTAATGTGCTTCTTCTTCCTTAATCACAATTCTTCTAATTGTGGTGTGATGATTGCAAGTTGATATTTCAAGGTTCTCGGTATATTCTCTGGATAAAATCTTTCCATATGATGTTTGACTGAGATGCCATCTTTTGCAGTGTGGAAAGAATAAACTAGGATTTCCAATGAGTGGTCATACAATCCTATTCGAGATCATTTCAACAACTCTCATAAATGACAAGGTACATTTGATGGGAAATCCTCAGTGTGCATTCTTGTACTTTTGGGTCTTGGATTCAGATTTTATTAGTTGTGTTGGGTCTATAATCTTCAAAACCTATAGTAGGCCCATTCCGGAAGTGAAAAATTCACTTTGATTGGTACCCACAATTATGCACAAAATCATTTTTTAATAGAATTTTGGGCCCCATTATTGTCACTTCTTTACCCAAATTTGTTTTTTCAACTTTTTTGACATCTATGTTATACATGATTTCAACATGCCAACTAAAATTGGGATTAGTCATCAGCAATTAAGAGCTTTTATCCTGTGAAAATAGCCAACTCGCGTCTGGAGCACTTGGTGGAAGTGTCAATTCTTTTTTAATAACAATTCATAGCTAGGTTATGTCTTGCAAATGTTGTAATAAACCCAAGTGATGATATACGACATTTTCACGGGTCAAGGTTAGTAAAGAACCAAGAGGCACGAAAACACATGAAAATGTGACACATGCAACAAGAACCACTTTGTGAGGAAAAGAAACTCAATAAGACTACCTCTATACTCAATCATGACTGCAACATGATGTGGAACAAGAAATAGGTAGTCGAGAATGAATCACCATTCAAATAGAAAATGCTCAACAATTAAAAACCAAGAGAACACAGTTAACAGATGAAGCAATTAAAAGATTTATTTTAAAAAAATTTAGGAGGGGCCCCAAGCCATTGAACTTGGGGGGTCCTTGAGGCCTCAACAATTGGTGACACATAGGACGAAGCCAAAGTATCTTCTACTCCTCCCTAAATTATGAGCATAAAGTGCATAAGATCACATTCTTACCTTCAAGATCATTCCAATATAAGTGTGAAGCAGGTACTTAAACCCTTCATCATGGTGGGTTCACTAGTGATGCTTACATGCCAACTACTAGATATTATTCATTGTGTTAAGAGGATGAATGATGACAATATTTATATCATTAAATTGTGTCGATGATCCAAAATAACATATTCTTCATAGGGTTGATATAGATTTGAGATATAAATGATTTTCATCGGTATTGGATATATTATCACTCGGGTGTTGCTCCACTGTCTGCAAGTCCATGTCATCATGGACCTTTCTCCACCACTAGTGAGAATCCATATCCCTAGAGAATATATATGCATGTCCCCTGATTTGATAACGCTTCTTTTCCTAGTCCTTCTCGGTTTATTTAATATATGCTTAACATCTTGTGGATTGGAGAAGTGGTGGCTGCCTCCTCCTCCTTCTTCTTCTTCTTCTTCTTCTTCTTCTTCTTCTTCTTCCATGTCATCATGGACCTTTCTCCACCGCTAGTGAGAATCCATATCCCTATAGAATATATATGCATGTCCCCTGATTTGATAATGCTTCTTCTTCTTCTTCTTCTTCTTCTTCTTCTTCTTCTTCTTCTTCTTCTTCTTCTTCTTCCCTAGTCCTTCTCGATTTATTTAATATATGCTTAACATCTTCTTCTTCTTCTTCTTCTTCTTCTTCTTCTTCTTCCCTAGTCCTTCTCGGTTTATTTAATATATGCTTAACATATTCATCTTCATCTTCTTCTTCTTCTTCTTCTTCTTCTTCTTCTTCTTCTTCCCTAGTCCTTCTCGGTTTATTTAATATGGATTGGAGAAGTGTTCTTCTTCTTCTTCTTCTTCTTCTTCTCTAGTCCTTCTCGGTTTATTTAA
>JASDQU010884438.1:12477-24804 GCA_032191745.1 Picea mariana
GACGTGCCCTAGAATCAAATCGTTATCATAAGAGAAGAGCTATATTGTTGGTCCCTTTCTTTGGTTTATGAAACATTGATATTTACAATGAGTTATGTTGTATTTTTTAATCATTAAAGCTATATTGTTGGTCCCTTTCTTTGGTTTACTAAACATGGATGTTTACATTTTTGTTTGGATAATAAAAAAATAAATGTTTTAAAATATTCAATAAAGATATCAAAGAATAATTTAACTTTGGTCTATCAAAATTTATAATCTTAATTTGTAATTGTCAAAAGTTTTGAACATCAAAGTTAGAAAAGGAAGAAGATCATTGTAAATTTCTCCATTTCCAACACAATTTTTTTTTCTTTGCAACATGGTAGCCTTCGGTCCTTAACCAACTATGCCACCACAGAAGAAATAAACTCGAAATACTTCTCCAAAACAAATTGGAATCAAGAGTTAATTAAGATTATTGCATGTTCTGAGGAATTGAGTTCGCCTCCTTCCTAGGGCTTTGTATCTATGAGAGAGACTTCCAAATCATACTTGACAGAGATTTCCATAAATTGATTAAGGACATGAGGATTGATTCTTACCAATACTACGTTAATAGGGGTATACACATAGTTCCGTTCAACAATTCCTGAAATTTCTCCAATCAACTTAAGTAAATGGAGGTCGTATAACATTATCACGGTCTCCTAAAATGAAGCAAAATTATTTCTCAGTGACAAATAGAAAAGCATCGCATAGCAGATTGAAATGCTATCCATTTTTGCTATGTTCATTCTTTAGTGCAAATTAACATGATAGCTTATAAGCTATAGCAATTTATCAAAAAATATTTTCACTTCAAAAAAACAAAACAAAGAGCTTGGTGATAGTGTAAAGAAAATATTATTTTATTGTAACAGATATACAAGTTTGTGTGTTCGGTCTCTAAAAATATGCATAAACTATGATGCAGGAAAAACAGAGATCCCTTCCATCAAGGAATACAATGATAAAATAGTTGCAATACATAGACAAACAAAAGAAAGAGATCCAAAGCATGGTTATACATTTATTTAGCCAGACAACGCACTGGTGTTGTAGACGAGAAGGGCTCCTCCTACAAGAATGGTTGCAAATGTGATTTCCCACATTAGAAGGCCCGTTTTACCTGCGACCAACCACACCATCATAAAATTGCCCATAGGTGAGACACTCTTAAAATTATTAGATGGGTTTTCGGGTGCTTATTAGGTTTTTATTAGTACAAGAGTTAACGAATGTTGATCTCGTAAAGATAAAAGAATTCAGAGTTAACATAAATGGTATTGTAAAGCTATATCTATAATGTAAAGTCAACCCTGCAAATTTAGTTTTCTTTTAAGTTTTTGTTACATTGAAATGAAAATGGAAAAAAAAAAACTTTATAGCTATGCAATCCAAAATGAAAAAAAAAAACTCCATAGCTATGCACTCCAAAGCTATGTACCAAAGTTAACACTGTCTCCATGGTTATATTTCGTTATCGTGAAAGTTTAAATAAAACTCCATAGCTATGTACTCCAAAATGAAAAAAAAAACTCCATAGCTATGTACAAAAGTTAACATTGTCTCCATGGTTATAATTTGTTTTCGTTAAAGTTCAAATAAAACTAATTGTATTTCATTTCCACGAAATTTCAAATAAAACTAATTAAGTCTTGAACTTATACTACATCATAAAGGAAATATTTGGTCTTTTAATTTAACAAACACTGACTTTCTAATGTAAAGGAAATATTCAGTGTATTAATTTAAAAAATATTGACTTTTTGAAAAAATGAAAAGGATACCCTTACTGCCCTTCTCAACCATCTACCTATAGCCTAAGTGAAACTATGAAGTACACACTGCTTGGAATCATGGAACCCTGAAGTAGACACTTCTTGGAATCATGATGAACAAACATTCCCTACAATGGGATATAGTAAATGGAAATACCTAGGCATGGAAGTTACAAGATCGAGCAAATGGTGTACAAAATCAACTCTGACTTTAGATTATCGACTTATACAAGCAGTGGATTAAGCGAAAACCTCAATATCAAGTTGTTCTTACTAATCCTGAGAAGGAATATTGGATCACAGATAGTCTTAGGAAGGTTGGATCACAGAAAGAAATGGACAATCTCTTCTCACTAATCCTGAGATTTTTTTTTTTAATCATCGACCTTCGAGCCTATAAATTTCAACAGAAAGCTCCTGTGATTTCCTGTTGTACTTCTCTCTATCACATCATCCAATAGCTTTTGGTACTTGCAAAGAAATTGATTTTTAATTTCCCGCATATCAATCTTAGCCTGTGTCACTATAAATCGAGTTACAAAATTATCACTTGCACTTCCATTATCGCCTTTTACAGAGAGATACAATGTCTGCACAGTCCAAGATGAGAAGTTGTCATCAATTCTTCCACAACCATAATGGGAAATTTGATTATATTAAAAGCACAATACATGTCCATGGAAAATAACTCAAGCTTACTGAACAAAAGGATGACAATATATTTATTACTATGCATAGATTCAAATACAGAAAAGGAGAACACATACTTATATTACCTTAGCATCTTCTTTATGCATGGATTAAGTAATAGACAGAAAGAAAGAACACCTTTGCAATCTTAGTCGTACTCTTTCCATAACATGTAGACATATTATTTGTTAATCGTATTCCCATAATTGTTGTTTAAAAATCAATTCATGATTAATTGTAAGTAGAGCATAAGTGTTCTTTGAAAATCATTTCATGAAAATACAAGTAAGTATATATATAAATTGATTCATTGATTCTAAATCATTTCATCATTTTGATTATTTATAACATCATATATACATCATATCCAATAAAAATTAAAGTTAAAAAAGTATAACGTTACCAAGTTCATAAAACAATCGGTTAATTATATTGACATGTGATGTTAAAAATAATTAAAAAGTACTTAGGAAAGTGTTTCTCATCACCTAGGCGCTTAAGGGGTGAGAAAGTGCCTAATGTGGACCCTAGTCATTTAATTTTTGAGAGACAAATTAAAAGGTGACTTTTTGAGACTTAGGGAAAGTGGGTGACTAAAGTGATTTTATCTCTACTGTTGATCTCATCTAATCTCAACCATTGGATGAGATGACTCTTGAGATTCCCTCATGAGGTCGACTAGGGTAGGAGGGTGCACCCATTCTTGGGTAGATGAAACATTTTTTGAGAGAGCAAGAGAGCAGAAATTCAAGTTTGAGGAAAGAGGCCATTTTTGCAGAGCTAGGGCATGCATTTTGAGGTAGCAAACTAGATCACACTTCAAGGAAAAGGAACAACAATTGTTGCAGGCCGTACAATACAGATTCTAGTAGTCTATACAACTTTATATTGGCATAGAAATCGAGGAAGAGGCACAACATTTAATTCAGGCTATACAGTACGGATTTCAACATCGACCTTCGAGCCTATAAATTTCAACAGAAAGATCCTATGATTTCCTGTTGTACTGCTCTCTATCACATCATCCAATAGCTTTTGGTACTTGCAAAGAAATTGAGTTTTAATTTTCTGCATATCAATCTTAGCCTGCTTCACTATAACTCAAGTTACAAAATTATCATCTCCACTTCCATTAACGCCTTTTATAGAGAAATACAATGTCTGGACATTCCAAGATGAGAAGTTGTCATCAATTCTTCCACAACCATAATGGGAAATTTGATTATATTAAAATCACAATACATGTCCATGGAAAATGACTCAAGCTGACTGAACAAAAGGATGACAAGAAGGATGACAATATATTTATTACTGAAAATATATTTATTACTGTGCATAGATTCAAATACAGAAAAGGAGAATACATACTTATATTACCTTAGCATCTGCTTTATGCATGGATTAAAAAATAATAATTGCACCAACAATGCATGGATTAAGTAATAGACAGAAAGAAAGACCACCTTTGCAATCTTAGTCGTACTCTTTCCATAACGAGTAGACATATTATTTGTTAATTGTATTCCCATAATTGTTGTTTAAAAATAAATTCATGATAAATTGTAAGTAGAGCATAAGTGTTCTTTAAAAATCATTTCATGAAAATACAAGTAAGTATATATATAAATTGATTCATTCATTCTAAATCATAACATCATTTTAATTATTTATAACATCATATATACATCGTATCCAATAGAAATTAAAGATAAAAAAGCATAACATTACCAAGTTCATAAAAACAACCAACCTCTTAGGAAATTGTAATGAAAAGGTTTGGATAATGTAAATATAAAATATATGATAGAATAGTAAAAAGCATGACACTTAAACTAGATGAGTTAAAGAGAGATATTATACATGACATGTAAATGGTTTGTTGGTTAATTATATTGACACGTGATGTTAAAAATAATTAAAAAGTACCTAGGCAAGTGTTTCTCATCACCTAGGCACCTAAGGGGTAAGAAAGTGCCTAATGTGGACCCTACTCATTTAATTTGTGAGAGACAAATTAAAAGGTGAATTTTTGAGACTTAGGGAAAGTGGGTGACTAAAGTGATTTTATCTCCATAGTTGATCTCAACTAATCTCAACCCTTCGATGAGATGACTCTTGAGATTCCCTCATGAGGTCGACTAGGGTAGGAGGGCGCACCCATTCTTGGGTAAATGAAACATTTTTTGAGAGAGAAAGAGAGCATAAATTCGAGTTTGAGGAAAGAGGCCATTTTTACAGAGCTAGGGCAAGCATTTTGAGGCAACAAACTAGCTCACACTTCAAGGCAAAGGAACAACAATTGTTGCAGGTTGTACAATACGGATTCTAGTAGTCCGTACAACTTTATACTGGCACAAAAATCGAGGAAGAGGCACAACATTTAATTTAGGCCGTACAATACAGATTTCAGTAGTTTGTACAGCTGAGTTTTTGGTATAGAAAATGAGGGAAGGTACAACCAGTTGACACAGGCTGTACCATATGGATTTTGACTATTCGTACAGTCGTTTTGCTGCACAAAAATTGAGGATAATTTTTGTGTGTGATTTCTGGGTGTTTGGAACGGTTTTCAAGGAGGTCGTACAATCATTTATTTCCCAGAATATTGTTGTTGTTGTTGGCACATATTTTGAGGCATTCATACAACAAGAAAGGGGTAAAAATATCAAGGAGCAGACCTGTACTTTTGTGTAGGAAATTCTGGCATGAATTTCGAGGAGTTTGGCTCAAATTTTGTGTGAAGACTTGGCATGATTTTCGAGATAAATTTGTCAATAAATTTCTGAAGATGAATATGTTGTAAAAAAAATTATTTGAAGCTCTAAAATAATAAAATCTCCCTCTCTCATTGGTTTTCCCCTTGTGGGTTTTTCCAGGGTCGTTGTTAGACCAAAAATCACTGTGTTAAATTTTCTAAGTTATGTGCTGCTGATATGGTTTTATTTTTACATTAAATATTGTTCAGAATCCTCATGTTTTAGTTCTGAAAATTTCAATATATGCTCAGTTTGATGAGTGAGATTGCTGTGGGTGGGATTTTCAGTTTTGATCGGAAAAACCACAGTGTAGTCATTAGACAATCTAATGACTACGCTGTGGCTTATGCTCAGTTTAATTGGCTGTCATAAAACTGGGTTTGGGCATTAAACATTGGATGGAAATCAGCGAGACTTGAAACTGGGTGGGGTCTAAAATTTTACATGGTATCAGAGTTGAGTTAAAGAGAGGCAGATTTATATCAGCAAGTGAGAAAAGTGGGACGATAGTCACTTCACCAGAAAGAAAAAATTGAATTTTTTATTTCAGCAGAAAAGGGTGAATGGCTACAGGTTTGAGGGTTGAGGACAGATTTGATGGGGCAGCAAGCTTTGGTGCTTGGAAAGATAGGATGATCTTGTTGTTGCAAGAAAATGAGTTGTGGGATGTTGTTGAGAACTCCACAACAAATCCTGTGAATGTACCTACCGATGCCACTCTTCTTGCAGCATACACGAAGAAGAGTATCAAGGCTAAGAGGATTATTCTTGATGCCATCAAGGATCATTTGATTCCTCATGTGATGGGGAAAACAAATGCCTATGGGATGTGGGAGTCTTTGACGAAGTTGTACCAGAGTACAAAAGAAAACCGGAAGATGGTTTTGAGAGAAAAACTGAAGAGCATCAAAATGACCAAGGCTGAAAATGTGGTCACATATCTTACCAGGTTGACATAGGTGAGAGATGAGCTTGGAGTTGTGGGGGAGGCCATTGCTGACAGTGAACTTGTGCGAAAAAAATTGAATGGAGTTTCCAAACAATGGATTGTTTTTGTTGAGGGCATTGTGGCTAGGGAGAAGCTTCCCAATTGGGAACGTCTTTGGGATGACTTTGTTGTTCAGGAGGAGACCCAAAGAGGTTATGGACATGGCAGTTCATATACAAGTCACGATGAGGAGAAAGTGGCTCTTGCTGCCAACAACAATAAGAAATTCAAAAAGGGTTCTAAGGGAGGAAACAAACCGAAGGGTGAATGGAAGAAGGACATGAGCAAATTCAAGTGCTTTTCATGCCACAAGTTTGGGCACTATGTAGGACAGGGTCTGAACAAGAAGAAGAAGTAGACAACAACTTTAGCAGTGGTGGAGGAGTTCTCCGCCAAGTTTGATAATGAGTTTTCCTTAGTTGCATGTCTTTCCACTAGGACCACTCATTCTAATGTGTGGTATATTGACAATGGTGCCTCCCGCCATATGACAGGTGTTTGTGAGAACTTGGTAGATCTTACTCAAATTGGTGATGTTGAGGTAGTGCTTGGATATGATCGAGTGGTCAAGGCAGTTGGTAGTGGGACTGTATCATTTCAGAGGGAGTATTTACCTCCCATGTTGTTGAGAGAGGTCCTATATGTTTCGAGCTTGAAAAATAACTTAGTTTAAATTTCTGCTATTGTGGAGAGGGGCTATGCGGTGTTGTTCCATGATGGGTAGGTTCTCCTTTTCCCCAAGGGGTCCAGTATCATTTCGGCCAAAGTGATTGGGACTCGACATGAGAAGTTGTACAAGCTCATGTTCTAGCCAACGAGAGCATTATTTCATTCTACTAGCAACAGTGATCTATGTGAGCTATGGCACAGAAGGATGGCACATTTGCACCATGGGGTTTTGAGGGTACTGAGGGAGATAGTGACTGGAGTTCCAGATTTCAGTATAGAGCACCAAGAGTTGTGCAAGGGGTGTGCTTTGGGAAAGTACACCAAGACTTCTTTTCCTAGAAGTGACAGTATATCAACAAGTATTCTTGATCTTATTCATTCTGATGTATGTGGCCCGATGTCTTCGACATCATTGATTGGTTGTTTATACTATGTTATATTAATTGATGAATTCTAACGGAAGTCTTGGATTTTCTTCATGAAGACCAAAGGACAGGTCTTCAATTGGTTCCAAGAGTTCAAAGCTCTTATGGAGAACTGGACTGGGAAGAAAATCAGAGTTTCGAGGATAGACAATGGGGGTGAGTATACCTCCGAGGAGTTCATGGAATTTTGTGTAGGAGAGGTCATCAGGAGAGAGTTGATTGTTCCTTACAACCCACAACAGAATGGGGCTGTTGAGAGGAAGAATAGGGCCATAGTTGGGGTTGGGAGAGCCATGCTACATGATCAGGGGCTACCACTANCTGGGAAGAAGCCTGAGGTGGGGTACTTTCGGATTTTTGGGTGCCTTAAATATTTACATGTCCCTTCTGAGAAGAGGACAAAGCTACAACCCATGATAATGAGAGGGATCTGTGTTGGGTATAGAGAGACTTCAAAGGCTTTCCGTATATACATTCCTTCCTTAAGGAAGACAATTTTGAGGAGGGATGTGAGATTTGACGAGGATGGAGCCTTTAGGGAGTCACGAGAGATAGAGAGGGGTGAGCAATCATCACCTCAGATTTAGGTGAGTTCGTAGCAGACTTCAGTGACACAGAGTTCATGGCCACCCATTTCAGTGACAACTGGTCCACAGGTGATAGGGCCACAGATGTCAGGATCACATGTTACTGGTCCATAGGTTTCAAGATCGAGTTCTCCAGATTCTACTTCAGGATCACAGTCTTTAGGAGATGGGGTTGAGTAGGGAGAGTCCCCTCCACGAGACACTACTTCAGAGAGGAGGAAGCCCAAGTGGATTCAAGATACTTTGAGGGAGGCACATGGTTCAGTGGGGAATCTCAAGTAGGTTGTGAGGGAGAGTAAACCTCTCAAGAGATTTTGCAGCTACATCGCGATGGTGAGTAGTATCCGTGAGTTTGAGCCTTCCACTTTTGAGGAGGCTACTAGTTGATAGGTTTGGAGAGATGCCATGATGGAAGAGTACAATTCCATCATGAAGAATGATGTTTGGGAAATTGTTCCTGGACCCGAGGGGAAGTCAGTGGTGACTTCCAGGTGGTTCTATAAACTCAAGTATGTTGTAGATGCCAACATTGAGAAGTACAAAGATTGCTTTGTGGCTTGGGGGTTCTCACAGAATGAGGGAGTTGATTATGATGAGACCTATGCACTGGTTTCTAGATATACCTCAATCAGGTTAGTGATCTCCATTGCAGCAGAGATGGGTTGGAAGATCCACCAAATGGATGTGAAGACTACATTTCTGAATGGTCTTATACATGAGGAGGTGTATATTGAGAATCCATTGGGATTTGAGGTGCATGGGAGAGATTCTCATGTGTGTAGACTTAAGAAGTCATTGTATGGGATGAAACAAGCTCCCAGAGCTTGGTATTTGAGGATTGATGCCTATTTGCAGCAGTTGGGCTTTAAGAAGAGTGAGGCGGATCCCAACCTATACTTCATTGTGGTTAGAGAGGATCCTCTCATACTCTTGCTATATTTGGATGATATTTTCATTACAGGGGCAGAGAGACTCATCACTAGCTGCAAGGAGAGCCTTGCTTCAGAGTTTGAGATGACTGATATTGGACGGATGCACTATTTTTTTGGATTGGAGGTTTGGCAGGAGCCTAGACACATCTTTCTGGGACATGGGAAGTATGTGTATGCCATTCTGAGGAGATTCTAGATGGAGGATTGTAGGCCCATGACCACTCCCATGATTACCAAATGGAAGAAGCTTCATGATTCTGAGTCACAGTTGGTGGATTCCATTTTATATCATCAGTTGATCGGTTCTTTGATGTATTTGGTCAATACCAGGCCATATATATTTTTTTGTTGTCAACACTCTCAGTCAGTTCATGGTGGAGCCTAGGAGAGGGCACTGGGTGGCAACAAAACATGTGCTCAGGTATCTTTGTGGTATGATAGATTATGTTATGGACTATTAGAGAGGGGATGGAGTTTGTCTGGTGGGCTATACAGATTCAGATTGGAAGGATGTTTTAGTGACCAGAAGAGTACTTCAGGGTGTTGTTTCAGATTGGGCTCAACAATTGTGTCTTGGTTCAGTCGAAAGCAAAAGTCAGTGGCTTTGAGTTCTGAAGAGGCTAAGTATATGGCTGCTAGTAAGGCCAGTTGTGAGGCTCTTTGGCTCCACAAGTTGTTGGTGGGATTTGTTGGTGTGCAGTTGAGGCCTACTTTGATTTACTGTGACAATCAGAGTTGCATTAAACTCTCAGAGAATCCAGTATTTCATGACAGGTCTAAGCATATTGAGATTTGTTATCACTTCATTCATGATTATGTTCAGAGAGGAGCAGTTGAGTTACAATACATATCTACAGATGAGCAGGTTGGAGACATATTCACCAAAGCCTTGGGAAAAGACAAGTTTGAATTTTTCAGGGACAATCTTGGAGTGGTGAGTAACACTTTCCTCGGTAAGAGGGAGTGTTAAAAATAATTAAAAAGTACCTAGGAAAGTGTTTCTCATCACCTAGGAGCCTAAGGGGTGAGAAAGTGCCTAATGTGGACCCTAGTCATTTAATTTGTGAGAGACAAATTAAAAGGTGATTTTATGAGACTTAGGGAAAGTGGGTGACTAAAGTGATTTTATATCCATCGTTGATCTCATCTAATCTCAACCGTTGGATGAGATGACTCTTGAGATTCCCTCATGAGGTCGACTAGGGTAGGAGGGCGCACCCATTCTTAGGTAGATGAAACATTTTTTGAGAGAGCAAGAGAGCAGAAATTTGAGTTGGAGGAAAGAGGTCATTTTTACAGAGCTAGGGCACACATTTTGAGGCAACAAACTAGCTCACACTTCAAGGCAAAGGAACAACAATTGTTGCAGGCCGTACAACTTTATACTGGCATATAAATTGAGGAAGAGGCACAACATTTAATTTAGGTCGTACAGTATGGATTTTAGTAGTCCGTACGACTGTTTTTTGGCATAGAAAATGAGGGAAGGTACAACCAGATGACACAGGCCATACCATACATATTTTGACTGTCCATATAGTTGTTTTGCTGCATAGAAATCGAGGATAATTTCTTTGTGTGATTTCTAGGTGTTTGGCATAGTTTTCAAGGAGGTCGTATAGTCATTTATTGCCAAAAATATTGATGTTGTTGTTGGCACAGATTTCGAGGCATCCGTACAACAAAAAAGGGGCACAAATATCAAGGAGTAGACCTATACTTTTGTGCAGGAAATTCTGGCATGAATTTTGAGGAGTTTGGCTTAGATTTTGTGTGAAGACTTGGCACGATTTTCGAGATAAGTTTGTCAATAAATTTCTGAAGATGAATATGCTATAAAAGATTTTCTCTGAAGCTATGAAATAATAAAAACTCCCTCTCTCACTGGTTTTCCCCTTGTGGGTTTTTCTAGGGTCATTGTTAAAGCAAAAATCACTATGTTGAATTTTCTGAGTTATGTGTTGTTGATATGGTTTTATTTCTGCATTAAATATTGTTCAGAATCCTCATGTTTCAGTTCTGAAAATTTCATTATATGCTGAGTTTAATTGGTTGTCATAAAACTGGGTTTGGGCATTAAACATTTGTTGAAAATCAATGAGACTTGAAACTGGGTGGGGTCTAGAATTTTTCACATAAATATAAATCTATTGCATTATATAACCAATGGAAATAAACATGAACATAGTAGGTATACTAATGTATAGGGGTTCACCTTCAACTCTTTAACCCAAATTCAACTATTCAGGCCCGCTCAAGAGACAACCCATTGGATTCATTAAGTGCAAGAAGACTTTCACGTAGGACACAGACTTCCAGAAAACCTGTTTACATGATAGAAAGTAGATTTTGATTGAGTTTCTCCTTCACCTTCACTTCTTTAACCCCAGTTCAGTCATTCAGGCCCGCCCAAGAGCTAGCCCACTGAATTCATTAAATGTAGGAAAACTTACAGGCAACATACGTCCTTCCAAAAAACTTGGTTACCTGATAGATAGCACCAGGGCGTCTGAATCTAAGTCTCATGACTACTTCAAGGTCCATCCACAATCTTGTAGGTTGGACGCAACATTATTGCTAAAAAAAAAAATCGTGGTAGTCTTTCCCTATCCTCATTTACTTTTATGAGCTTATGGTTTTCAACCATGCTAAATCTATAGCTCTAATATTAGATATGTGTGGCTTCTTTAAATAATCACTCAAAATACATGATCCTCTCCATGTTTTAAGAGACTATTTAAAGAACCTGACACTTACTGGGGGGTTTTGTCATCAACATATTGAAGAATATGAAATGTTTAGGAAATCCAATGATTAAGTATAGGTAGAGGAGAGAAAAGGGGAGAAAATACAATAGAGGGATCAATGAGCACATCCAGGACCATCCGTAGCCAAAATGAAATAGTTACTAAGACGAAGGGCGGGCGTAGGAGGAGAAAGGGGATCCAGAACCAGAGTTGGTATTACTCTTCAAATTGTTTATCCTCCTCCCTCACGATGTGATGGTATGGGTAGGAGGAAGGCACATTAGATTTATATCTATAGCCAGATCAAATCTCCTCAGTCAAAGTTTGTACGAACCACACTAGTCCAAGTGTAAGAAGGGTTTATTAGTAGGCAATCAAGCGAGCTTGGTGACAATGTATTCACATGTCAGAACTGTGTAATCAACAAACTCTACTTCTTTTGTCTTTGCTGCTAGTTTTGGGTTTGTTGTTGGTTGTTTCTTCTTTCTATAGGAACATCGTAGACAGGGCATGTGTAGATTCATTCTTGGAGGTATTTTGTATTTTTCCATGCTTCCTCACCCATGATGGGAGAGTCTAGTTTTCCCTTCCTATATTTGAGAAGCTTGTATTTGAAATTAGATTCAAAATAGATTGAAATGGGATGTCATGGGACTTCATATAACTCAACCAAGTAGTATAGATGAATCAAGATTTCCTGAGCTACAAGATGGTAATTCTTTCTTTATATT
>JASDQU010884439.1:4379-22332 GCA_032191745.1 Picea mariana
GAAGCTCAGGAGGGATAAGACTTGCAGAGTGTAAGTGTTCCTTAAACGAAGGTGGATTGCAGAGGAAGGGACGAAGGTTTGAAACCTTTGGAGACCAAAATTATTCAAGGATTGGAAGAAGTGAAGGCTCCAGAGGAAAAACGATCGATATTGGAGGAACGCAGAGATGAGGACGGACAACCATTAGATCTACAGAAGTAGTGATAAACTTAACGTTTCGTGCCCAAAGGAGGATTTCAACATTTGGGGAAACAGAGGTAGAGATCCCTTCGAACTCGTGATACAAAAAATCTCGACGGGAAGTTAGATCGTCATATATCAAGTTAGACACGTGTCGACCGATGGAAGAACCAAAGGAGGGATGCGTGGCAATCGGGCAGCATTTCGTTGACTCGCGATTGGGAGTGGTCAAAGGGAAAGACTACAACAACTCACAATACGCGAAATAACGACATGATCGTGGTCGTTGACCTAGGAGTGGTCTAGACCGTCGATCGTCTAGAGGGAGATTTCGGCGTTTCAGGAGTCAGGGGTTCGAAGGAAAAAACCTTACAACGTGCAAGTCACGAAATCCTAAACTCTTCGAAGAGGAAATCAAGTCGTCCATTGTAGAGGATGTCTGACGAGAGCTCAACATTTCACTGACTTGTAGAGAAAGAAGGTCAAAGAACATACTATTCGAACTCGTGATGTGTGAAGTCACTATTTGATCATAGCCATCCATCAAGGAGGGCACATCCTTTAGGTGGGGACCACGTGGTTGATAGGTGGTGGACACATGTCACCTGGGAAAGAGTCAACCCATTGTTGACTTATCGTGTTTCGAGGTTTTGAAGGGTGAAGAAGTTGCACCTTGATCGCTAAGGTCGCGAAATGCCAAGAGCCGAGGTCTTATGCAATGGGCAGCAGCGACACAGCTCGTAAGAAATGTACAATGGAGGAGACAAGTGGCATGTATGCATCGCTTTGGCAGAGTCCATGTAACGTTGACCTTTTGCGTTTTGGGGATTCGCAAAGGAGGAGCACAAGGGCTCAACACTCCAACTCGCGAAGTCGCAAGTTGCAAGTAGTGCTAGTGTTTAGCCTAGCCTACGGTTATATGTAGCAGGTGCTAGTGAGGAGGGAGCCATACCCATATCGCATTTCGAGTATCGGCATTTGGAGAAAGAGGAGTCAAGAGCCTTGACTCTCCAACTCACGAGTTGTGAAAGGCGCTTGTGCTAAGGCCAGGTTGTGGTAACTTGGAGGAGGATAAGGGAAGGGATGGTCTACGCTAAGCCCCGTAGAAATTCAGGGATTCTGTCCCTCGAAGAAAAGACAAAAAAAAAAAAATTATTTGCCGTAGTTGGTGTGTGACACTGACTCTTAGGCAATATAGCAAGGGATCTCGCACACCCACTAGTACTCAACCACTAGGGGCATGTCCACCTGTGCTCAGCCATAGGGATGTCCAAGTCAACATATCTGTATCTCACTACGTCTCACAGGAGAATCATCAGGATACACACTCCTTAGTGCTCAGCCACTAGGATCATGTCCACCTGTGCTTAGACATAGGAACATCCTACTCAACAGATCTCTATCTCACTGAGTCTCACAGGAGAATCATCTGGATTATCACATTATCTCAACTCTCTACACAGAGGAGAACAACAAACCCATCACATGGGCTCCTTCACCCCTCACAGGGGTACACATTGTTTCATCTCCATCTCAAAGAGAAAGAAACATCCAAATCATGGGCATCTTCCCTTCACAGGGACACACAACATTCCATCTCCCTCTTAGAGAGGAACGACACACCCATCTCATGGGCACACCCAACTCATGGGATTCCTCACCCCACACAAGGGCACACAACGTTCCATCTTTGTCTCAGAGAGGAACAACACACCCATCACATGGTCACACCCAACTCATGGGCTCTCTCATAGGCCGACCCACTCAGTCTGTGTCCTAGAGGATGTCTCACGTAGCTGTAATCATCAACACTCCCTCTCAGCTAGGGATGCATTCTCTATCAGGCCAAGTCTTTCAAGGAAGTACTCGAACTTCTTCTTGACAAGCAGTTTGGTGAAGATATCTACAATCTGCTTATGGGTAGGAAGGTATTTCACGTGTACTTCTTTCCTCTGCACCATGTCTCTGATATAGTGATATTTTATCTCAATGTGTTTTGATCTATCATGAAACATAGGTTTCTCAGAGAGCTTCATGTAGCTCTGGTTATCACAATGAATAGTGGTGGGATCCATCTCATGATCAAATAAATCTATCAGAAGCTTGTGAAGCCACACTGCTTCGTGGACTGCCACACTTAATGCTATATACTCTGCCTCTATGGTACTCAAGGCCATAGAGATCTGTTTCCTACTACACCAAGAAACCATGGCAGACCCTAAGGTAAAGCAATAACTGGAGGTGCTCTTCCGGTCTACTGCACTCCCTGCCGAATCTGCATTGAAATATCCCTGCAAACTCAAATCTACACTGGAGGCATATCTCATGCCATATCCAACTGTGCCTCGTAGGTATCTCAATATATGTTTCACTGCTATCCAGTGAGTTTGTCTCGGTTGACTCATGAACTGGCTAAGCACATTCATTGCATAGAATATATAAGGTCTGGTGTTAACCAGATACATCAGTGATCCAATCAGTTGTCGGTACAAGTGTGTATCAATCTCGCCTGAATCAACATCATTCATTTTCTTCAGGTCAATCACCATTGGTGTAGGCATGAATTTTCATTCTGTCATACCAAACTTCTTCAATATCTCCACTGTATATTTTCCTTGACTCGGGAAAATGTCATCAATCCTCTGAAATACTTCTAGTCCCAAGAAGTAGTGCATCATACCTATATCCTTCATCTCAAATTTAGCATTTAATGCTTACTTGCATTCAACAATGAGTCTCTCTGAACCGGTGAGGAATAGGTCATCCACATATAGGACCAAGATTAAGCATTCGTTGCCAACAATGTGATAATATAGGTTTGGATCATCAGCACTCTTGTTGAAGCCAAAACTCATCAAGAATCCATCCATTTTCTCATACCAAGCATGAGGTGCTTGCTTTAGTCCATACAAGGTTTTCTTCAACCTGCATACATGAGATTTTTCATTGTGTATCAATAATCCTTCTGGTTGCTCGATATAAAATTCTTCCTCAATATCACCATTGAGAAAGGTTGTCTTTACATCCACCTGATGTAGTTTCCAACCCATGGATGCAGCTAGTGCAATGATAGAACATATGGAAGTGTATCGGGCTACTGGAGAAAATGTCTCATCATAGTCAACTCCCTCTACTTGTGAGAACCCTTTGTCTACAAATCTCACTTTGTATTTCTCGATACTTCCATTAGTTGCATGCTTGATTTTATAAATCCACTTGGAAGTCACTACAGACTTCCCTTCTGGTCTCAGAACAATATCCCATACATCATTCTTCAAGATAGACTCATATTTTTTTGTCATGGCATATTGCCATACCTGTTCACCTGTAGTTTCTCCATGACAAGAAGGCTCAGAGTCAATGCTATGGCTCATGGCTGAAAGGTAGATCAAAAATATCTTTTGTCTCTTGCTCTCTCAGGATGTCCCTTGAGGGGCTGCATGTCCCTCTGCCTCCTGTAGAGTCTGTCGAGCCCAAGTAGGATTTTTATGCCCTACTGCAATGTCTCCGGGCATATCAATTGGAGAAATTGGATCAGCTGGAACAATTGGATCAACTGGAATAATGTGTGTCTCCCTCTGAACTGATGAAGGGGGAGAAGGTATTGTCTCACTGTCAATCTCCATCTGAGATTCTCTGAATCTTTGGAAGGCTATTTCTTTTTCAAGGGTAACATCTCTGCTTATCTCAATCTATCTATGACTAGGAATGTGGATTCAATATGCCTTTGAAGATTCATTGTATCCCACAAATGTACCCTTTCTCCCTGAAAAGTCTAGCTTGGATCTCTTCTCTTTGGGTACATGAAAATATACTGGGCACCCAAATATCCTGAAGTGTCCAATCTCAGGCTTCACTTCGGTGAAGGATTCTTTTGGAGTTATGTTCTTCAGGATCTGATGAGGACTCATGTTCTGAACATATACTGTTGTCATACATGCTTCTTCCCATATAGTCATAGGTAGACTCTGATCATGTATCATTTCTTTGGTTGCCTCGATGACAGTTCTGTTCTTCCTTTCTACAACCCCTTTTTGCTGAGGGTTGTAAGGAACTGTGTACTCCCTTTTGATCCCTGCTTCAATACAAAAATTGTTGAAATCCTTGGAGGTGTATTCTCCTCCATTATCTGATCTTAGTACCTTGATATTTCCTCCGGTTAGGTTCTCAACCTGATCTTTGAATTCTTGAAATTTTGCAAGGACTTGATCCTTGCTCTTCAGGAAGTAAATTCAAGTTTTCTGAGAGTGATCATCTATGAAGAGTACATAGTACAAATATCCATTCATGGAGGCAAAAATCATTGGCCCACACACATCTGAATGTATCAAGTCCAAGATTTCCTTGGATCTATTATCACTTCTCAAGAAGGAACCTTTAACAGTCTTTCCAAGAGCACAACCTTTGCAAACACCTTTATGTTGAATATGTATCTCTGGAAGGCCTGTTACCATTTTCCCTAGAGTTGGGAGAGCTCTATAATGAATGTGAGCAAGTATCCTATGTCATAGCTCTCTCAAGATGATAGTGTCATGTAACAGGGCCTGGACTGGTCTGATGGTCAATCTGTATAAGATTCTTTCTTGAACACCAATTACTTTGGCAAAATTTATATGTGAGTCTTTGTGCCATGCAATAACTCTTCCTTTAGAAAAGGTAACCTTGTAGCCTTTGTATTCTAAGGTAGAAATGGAGACAAGGTTCCTCTTCATCCCAAGTACATATAATACTTCACTTAGCTAAATCTACATGTCAGAATCTAGTTGGAAGGTAGAAGTTCCAACCCCTTTCACATTATATCTAGCATTATCTCCAAGGACAACATGTAGATTGGTATCTTTCTCAACAAGATTAGTCAGGTGATCTCTAAAACCAGTCAAATGTCTAGATGCATAACTATCAATTAACCAAGTATCATCATTAGTAGGGACCATACCTGAGAGTGATGAAATGTTGATGTCTTCATCTCTCTGGAGTCTTGGCTTCTAGGAACTGAATTTTCTTGATCCATCAAGCTTGTCTTCCATCAAGGTTTTGTTCTTCATATTTTCAGATTTCTTCACAACCCCTTGTCAACTGGGCTAGAAAACCTAATAGCTAGGCTAGGCTAACAACCTTAGGTTTTTTTGCGCTTATGATTGCCAACAATAAGCCTTGAAAGTTAGAAGAACACTGGTGAGCTGAAGAGCTCCTTCAGTGAGTTGCAGAAACCCTAATTCTGAAATTTCTACAGAAAATTATGAAACCCTTGAAACCCTAGGGCCAAAAAATCAAAATGCTCAGAAATACAAGATGAAGCTTCCTGGAGGTGCCTTGAAGGAGGACGTACACTCCTGTGCACTTTTTATCCCCAGTGTCCAAGTATTAAGAGCTAGAACACCTCAGAAAGGAGGGTCGTACGTATTTTCTGGAAACCCTGGGAAGGTCGTATGGTTCTGCAGAAGTGAGAGGATGACTGGTAGAAGCTTGTGCAATGGGTTCTTCAAGACCTATGGTCTGTCACCATGTTGATTTTTCATTAAGCTACACTCAAGAATGAAGTTCATTCCAATTTTAGCATTTTACTTGAACTGTAGATAATTTGCTGCAATAACCAAGATCACAAGAAGAAATACCTAGGAATAAAACACAACCAAGTACAGAAGAAGTATCTTAGGAAACCCTTCTCAACAAAGGAAGAAAACCCAACCAATCCTTTGCTACATTCTTCAAGAGAAATACCTCCCACACCATAAACCTATCACACAAAAAGGTGCTCACAAAACCTAGAAGGCTAGCGCCCAAGAGAGGTGCGCACTTCATCCCTAGAACTTGTACTTGCTGAAATTTCCAAAATCCCACTTGTGTTATGTTTCCTCAATGGGGAAATCACTTTTATTTATATTAGAATGGACACATAAAAAGTGGTGTCTATTGGCACAATAGGGTCAACCTCAATAACTCTAAATATAATTAATAATTACAATATTAATTATCTTTTACATTAATTAACTTTCACTTTATGGTGAGGCCGACCTGTACCCTTTACATCACAATTAGGGTTACAGGTAAGTCTGACTCTTAGAAAATATAGCAAGGGGTCTCTCACACTCACCAGTGTTCAACCACTAGGGGCAAGTCCACCTGTAATCAACCACAGGGATATCCAAGTCAACATATCTCTATCTCACTACGTCTCAAAGGAGAATCATCAGGTTACACACTCACCAGTGCTCAACCACTAGGATCACATCCACTTGTGCTCAACCACAAGAACGTCCTACTCAACAGATATCTATCTCACTGAGTCTTACAGAAGAATCATCTAGAGGATCACATCATCTCAACTCTTTGCATAGAGGAGAATAGTAAACCTATCACATGGGCTCCTTCACCCCTCACAGGGGTACACATCGTTTCATCTTCATCTCAAAGAGAACGACACACCCAACTCATGGGTATCTTCCCTTCACAGGGGCACACAATGTTCCATCTCTATCTTAGAGAGGAATGACACACCCATCTCATGGGCACACCCAACTCATGGGCTTCCTCACCCCACACATGGGCACACAATGTTCCATCTCTATCTCAGAGAGGAACAACACACCCATCACATGGGCACACCCAACTCATGGGCTCTCTCACAGGCCAACTCTCTCAATCTGTTTTTTGGAGGATGTCTCATGTAGCTGTAATCATCAACAATAAGTCCACGTATATGGAAATGTGTCTAAGTGTTGAGACTCTTCGGACGAACTTATGAAGGGAATAATTATGCATTCATAATCCCACAAGTCCGTGAGGCTACGAGCCCGCATAGATGGAAAACTAACTAAGTGTCAAGTATTTCGGGTGCACTTAAGAAGAGGAGGTACATAATGGTACGTTCATGAATCCACGAGTCCGTGTAGATGGACATGTGGCCAAGTGTTGAGAATCTTTGAATGGAATTATGAAGGGAAGAAATATGCATTCGTTAGTCTGCAAGTCTGTGAGTCCACGCAGATGGAAAAATAATCTAAGTGTTGAGACTTTTCAGGTAGACTTATGAAAGGATGCTTATAGAACTATGCATCCATGAGTCTGCAAGTTCGCAAATATGAAAAATGGCTAAGTGATGAGACTTCTCGGGTGGAATGATGAAAGGGAGCTACAAAATTACGAGTCTGTGAGTTCACCACTCGTGAAAGTGCGTCGGAAGAAGGTTTGAGTGATGATGGTTGTAGACCCGCGTGGACGAAAGTTCCACCATGGCATGCTAGGCTAGTACCACGTTAAGACCAGGGTGTTCCCATGTCAGATGGCAAGGTCAATGATACATCACGTGGATCCCATGTGACAGTAAGAGAGATGTTTCCTATGTAAACCTAAGAACTTGGGAAGGTCATACCTTTCATTCTAGAGCTCAATCATGAGTGAATTTATCGTCGTTGGAAATCTCTTGATGAGAAAAAGAGGATGGATTTGTGATAGAGAAGATTTAAGGTTGATAGAAGAAGTGAAAATTTAACACCCCATCCCTTAAAAGGGTACTTAAGGTTCGAGTATGTTGCAAAGTGGTATCAGAGTAGGCTACAACACTAGGTCTGAATGGGCAGGAGGTCAATCATAGGATTGGTATATTGAGAATTAAGTGAGCATGTCGAAAGGTGTTTCTACCTTTAAAGGATTTTTCTTTATTTACACAATTCCCTTGAGGATGGAGGACAATAGATTGAAATTGCACCTTGGAAACCCTGACTGAATTACAAAAAGGGAAATTGCAGAGGTGGCATAAATTCTGCTATGAGGTTGCCTGAGTCCAGACAAGGGACATGAGCTGGGTCATTTTGATAAGTATAATAATGTCTATTTGCTAGGGAATGAAAAGTTTCTTGTAATTAAATATGGCTAATTATATAAGGGTTAAGACCCTTATGGAAAAATTCCTTGTGCTTAAAGGAAATCAGTATGGATAGATAGAATCCGTAGCAGTAATAATAACTTCTCTAATAAAATATTAAACCCTTTATATGTGTATGATCCATCACGATCATAGGACTGACGGAAAATGTGTAAGGTCTTTTTTATTTGACCTATAGTGAATGAAGAAAATTGTTGTTGGAGAATAACCCAGTTGAGCAATTAAAAAGGAGTCATTTGGACTATTGCTAGACTGCCTAGAAGAGGTAAAGAGATATGAACACATGCACGATCTTATGATGCTCACGACTATAATAAGAGAAAGTATATACCTATTAATATAAGGACATGTCTGTGCATGCGAATACAAATGGCAGATAGTTGGAATACAACTACACTGTAAGCATAGGTAAAGTGCTTGGGGCACAAGGATACGTTGGAATGCATATGGCAAAGATTGAGCATGCGTATGAAATGCATATAGGCTTAGTATAGTATGTTATTGGATGTAAAATATGGTGATTCCATGGATCATATGGTTAATGATGATCTGAGTATAGCAACATAAGTAATATGCTAATGCCAGTGATTACATATTACCTTATGAGAATGAGGTAGAATGGTTAATGAATTTGTTAATTCCGTATGTAGTAAAGGAAGCTCTAGGAAATTTCTAGCTGACCAATGGGTCAGAATGACATCCAGAGGTAGATGGTAGCCACGTGAATATGGATTGGTGTGCTCAATTTKTAGTGAGAGAGAATCTAGAAAAATGATTCTCTTGATAAAAAGGTATGTTGACCAAGAATGGTTTGAGGCATGAAGAGAAGCTTGATAAGTTGTCATGTTCCCTGGGGCACTATTGAAATTTCCTAGAGTGTATTTTTGGGTTGTTGCATACTTTTGTAACAATTTAGGCAGGAGTGTTATCTTGCTGGTTGTTTTCATATGAAAAGGGAAACATAGTTACGAATATGTCTGCGAGACTTGCCATGTGAATATCATGTATATGACTGTAAACTCTTAACGGAGAGGGAATAATGGTGTTGAGTATTCCTATGAGACTTTTCATAAGAATGACTATAATATCTTTGGGAGGAAGAATATGGAAGTTTGAAATGACCATGTGTAAGAATGACATGGAAAAAGGTGCAATAGTGAGCTTGCATGCTGAACATCCATAGATTTAAATGTTGGAGATAGTTCACACACACCTAGGATTTCTTTTTCCTAAGGTTTTCCCTATGATTATTAGTCATTATTCAGTCTCCTACAGTTTAGGGAGAATATTCTCTTCAGTTCACACTTTAGTTTGATCAGTTGAGTGGAGTCTAGATGCCACATTGGGATCATCACCATGCAACATTGAGATCATCACCAGATAATGTGCATTTTCCTAGGGATTATCACCAGAGTAGCGCATTACTCATGATTCCCTGATCTCCTCACTTCACTCTATTTCAGTCAGTTAATTGAAGACTGAGAGACTAGTTAACTCAGACTAGGTGGCAACTCACTCCCGTAACTGCCTCAAAGACTAGACTAGGTGGCAGTTTACTCCCGTAACAGAAGGTATGTGTCCAGATCACTCTAGACCACCACTATGGCGCATTGGCTTCTCCCCCAGTGTGCATTATTTGAGTTGTACAGAGTATATCATGTGTAAATTATCATTCATTCATTTGGTTAATGATAATTCTTCCATTCTTTCTCTCTTGCTTCTATTTTCTCACATTTTCTCTATAAATTGTGTATGTTATTTGCTAGATAGATCTATTATGTGCAAGTTCAACACATTTACATGGTATCAAAGACGATAGACTGCTATGGAAAATATACACCAAATTATTTTTGCAGGTATTGAAGATTGAGGAAAATGGAAAAATGGAATTTCCAGAAGAATTCATTCTTACACCGTACAATTTATTTGAATGGAAGGAGAAGATGATAATGCATCTTCGAGGAAGAGGATTATATAGGTTAAACATGAAAACAAAAACTGAACCAACACCAGCCATAGAAAAATCCAAGTATCTAAATCGAATGGATGAAGCGTTTGGAACTATTTGCAGTCTCATTTCTCCTAAACTCCTCTTTCACATATCCTCCTATAAAACTCCCAATGAAGCCTAGACCACCATGGAATGGATTTTTGGAAAATAGGATGAGATGAGAGGAAACATACTTGAGGTGGAATTGCTCACTTTGGATCCAAAAACCTTCGACAATCTCCAATATGTCTTTACCAAATATAAGGATTCGTTGTCGCAACTCAAGGCTTGCGGGGTTGATAAATGTAAGGAGGAGAAACAAATAGTTCTTACCATTCTCTCCAAAATTTGTTTTGAATAATCAATGTTTATATATACATTTCATTCAGTTAGGCTCGCCTCTGGAGCCACCTGGATGATGCCCTCTCTTGAAGCCTTTATCGAGTCTCTAACACAAGAGCAGAACAAGCTCATCAATATGGAAAAAATCAAAGGGCCAAAGGTGCATGCACTTACTGTGCAAGATGGTAGCGGTAATCAATATTAGAAATGTAAAGACAAATACAAAAGGAAAACACATGCAAATCCAAAGAAGGAAGGGTACTCAAAACCCTTCAACGATGCCTCCGATTCCAAAGGTGGAAAGGGAAGAAAAGGGGATAAATGCACTTACTTCCATAAAGGATTCCATCAAGAATCCACATGTATGCAAAAACAGATAGATCTAATGGCCCAAATACTTCAAAAAAACAACCATGGAGATCGCATCCTCGAGGGTGCCAAGAAGAAGAAAACAGAAGATCAGAATCCCAAGAAAGACAATTCTAGCCATGCATTGATTGCCATCAACTCCTCTCCCGATGATTGGATCATAGATTCAGGTGCATCATACCACATGGCTGCCACAAAATAAGTCTATTCTTCATTGGATGCATGCAAAGGTAATCCTATTTTTATGGGGAACAACTCTCCAGTTGAGGTCACTGGCAAAGGAAGAATTGAACTCACAAATGGAAGCTTCGAGAATGTGTTACACATTCCCAAACCTCCCATCAATCTTCTCTCCATGTATCAGATGCAAAACTTCGGCACTGGAAAGAGAGTCACATTCACACCTGATGCAGTGAATATCTATGACATGCAAACCAATTCCATGGTTTCTACAGGTGAGGTAAATCATCAATCTAGACTCTACACATTTTTTGAATTTATTGAACTAGATTCTGCATTATTACTTACCCATGCTGATGAAAGTAGTAGGATATGGCACGAAAGGTTCAGGCATTTAAATTTCAGATATATGCAAAAAATTAACAAGAATTGAATGGTTGATGTTCTACCTGACATCCACTTCTCCAAAGGAATTTGTGAGGGATGTGTTCTTGGAAAACACCCTCAAGAGAAATTCGACAAAGGAAAGACTAAAAAATGATTCATTTCCTTTAGATATGATCCATAGCGACCTCATGGGTCATTTTCTGCATACATCAATTAGTAAAGCAAGGTACTTGCGCATTTTTGTTGATGATTTCTCACGCTTCACATGGATTTTCTTTCTCAGGCAAAAATCATAGGTCTTTCAACACCTCAAAGATTTCAAAGCCCTTGTTGAGACACAATTGGGAAATAAAATCAAAGTCCTCTGAACAGATAACGGGGGAGAGTATGTCAACTATGAGATACATAATATTTGTCATGAGGCTGAGATTCAGTTGCAGCACACAGTTCCCTATACTCCGCAGCAAAACAGAGTTGCTGAGTGGAAAAATAGATCTCTAAAAGAGAGGGTATCTTGCATACTACATGCAAAGTCACTTCCATAGAGATTATGGTCCGAAGCACTTAATTATGCAACCTACATCCAAAAACGATCTCCCCATAGAACTGTCAAGGATAAGACCCCCTACGAGGCTTAGAGTGGCCTCAAATTGGAAGTGACCCACTTCCGTATTTTCGGTTCACGTGCATGGACCATGATTCTCTATGAGAAGAGGAAGGCACTTGATCCACAAAGCACATAGTGTATCTTTGTTGGTTACCCTGACTGTGTGAAGGGATACAGGCTCATTGATCTTTCCTCGAACCGACTCATCATTGAGCGTAGTGTCCAATTCGAGGAAAGTGTCTTGCATGTACCTCAAAAACCACATGTAAACACTTTTGTTCTTCCACCTGTCAGAGATGATTAGCATGCACATGCCGAATCTTATTCAGATAAGAGTTCTCATTCAAAGGATTTAGATGATCGAGATATAGAGTTAGTATAGTCAGATGCAGAGTCAGTGCATGCAGATGTAGATACATATGCAGAGCCAGACCAGAGGCCCAAGTGGGCCAAGACTACTCTTTAGGATGCAGGAGATCTTGTTGGGGATCCAACTGATACTTGGAGGACTCGATTTGATTTCGAGGAGCCTTCTCTTGCACTCACTACCACTGAATTGATGCCACCCATGAATCTTTTCTTAGTTTAGTCTTCAGATCCACAGTCCTATGGTGAGGCTACTAGAAATCTCTTTTTGGAATCCGCCATGCAGGAGGAGTACAACTCCCTCCTCAAGAACCAGACTTGGGATCTGGTTCCCCTTCCTTCAGGAAGGAAACTTGTCAGGTGCAGATGGGTCTACAAGACCAAGAGCGTAGCGGATGGACAAGTTAGCAGATACAAAGATGGGCTAGTTTCCAAAGGCTTTTAGCAGGTGCACGACATTGACTATGATGAGACCTTCGCTTCAATAGTGAAGATGGATTCCATATTTTTGGAACTTTCCATTACGGAAACCAAGGGATGGGAATTCCATCAGATGGATGTGAAGAATGCATTTCTTCATGACGATCTCTCTGAGGAGATCTATATGGAGCAGCCCCAGAGATTTGTGCAGGATTCATATTTGGTCTATCGATTGAAGAAGTCTCTTTATGGCCTCAAGCAGGCCCCGAGGGCATGGTATGCCAAGATGGACTCTTACCTGTTGTCACAACAAATTGTACATTGTAAGTCATACCCGAATGTTTACATGCTCAAGACGGTTGATTCACTTCTACTCCTAGTTTTGTATGTTGATGATTTGTTGATCACCGGTTGCTCGACTTCAATGATTGTTGCAGTCAAGAGGATTCTACATGACAAGTTCTTGATGATGGACATGGGTCCGCTACATTTCTTCCTTGGACTCGATATCAGTCAGGATGCATCAGGAATCAAACTGTCTGAGGCCAAGTATGTATGAGATCTCCTTGAGAGATTTCACATGATAGTCTGCAAGTCTTCCCCGAATCCTTTCCTATCAGAAGTCAGACTTGAGGATGGCATGGACACTCCATTGGTTGACAACACATTGTACATACAACTAGTGGAGAGCTTGTTGTATCTCACACACTCCAGACCAGACCTCTCCTCTGCAGTTGGAGCAGTCTCCAGGTTCATGCAGGAGCCACATGAGCTACATTGGAAGGCTACAAAGCATATCATTCAATACGTACATGGCACCATCACCTTTGGGATTCAATATGCAATAGACTCTACATTGGACCTCATCGGGTTCACTGATTCTGAATGGGATGGCGATAGCATTGATCGCAAGTCCACATATGGTTACTCAATCAATCTTGGTTCCGAGCCTATCTATTGGTCAAGAAAGAAGCATGCTGCTATTGCTCTATATTCAACCGAGGCAGAGTACAGAGGGGTAGTTAACATAACCATTCAGGCTATGTGGCTATAAATATTTCTCACTGAGTTGGGAATTTAGTTTCATCGGTCGATCGTCATTTGGTGTGACAACCAGAGCACTCTGAAGTTCTGCAGAGATCCAGTTTAGAGGCAGCAGACGAAACACATCGAGATCCACATGCACTACATCTGGGACTTAGTAAACGATGGGATCATCAACCTGTTGTTCTGTCCTTCAACAGAATAGACTGCAGACATCTTCACCAAGACCTTCACTGAGCATAAGTTTCATTCTTTGCGCAATCATCTTGGAGTGAAGGACACAATTTCCTAACAATTGTCAGTTCTTCTTTTTACATACATTGTACTTTGAGGGGTTTTTTCCCATGAGGTTTTCCCTCTTTTGTCGTTTATTTCAGGGTATCTTTTGTATTTGGGTACTTAACATGGCCTTGTTTCCGGAACCCATTCTTTATTTTCACCATAGTGATGTTCAGGGGGGGTGTTGGAGATACTTCACACACACCTAGGATTTATGTTTCCTAAGGTTTTCCCTATGTTTATTAATCATTATTCAGTCTCCTATAGTTTAGGGAGAATATTCCTCTAGGAGAATATTCTCTTCAGTTCACACTTCACTTTGATCAGCTGAGTGGAGTCTAGATGCCACATTGGGATCATCACCATGCAACATTGGGATCATCACCAACTAATGCACATTGTCCTTGGGATTATCACTAGACTAGCGCATTACTCATGATTCTCTGATCTCATTTTCACTTGACTTTGTTTAAGTCAGTTAACTGAAGACTGAGAGACTAGTTAACTCGGACTAGGTGGCAATTCATTCTCGTAACTGCCTGAGAGACTAGACTAGGTGGCAATTTATTGTCATAACTGCTGGTGTGTATCCATATCACTCTAGACCACCACTCTGGTGCATTGGCTTCTCCCCTAGTGTGCATTAGTTGAGTTATACATAGTATATCATGTGTAAACTATCATTCATTCATTTGGTTAATGAGAATTCTTCCATTCTTTCTCTGATGCTTCTCTTTTCTTATATTTTCTTTGCAAATTGTGTATGTCATTTACTAGCTAGATCTAGAGTTAATTAAGATCAACTTAGTTTAATGTGTCTTTAAGTAAAGTATGTTTCACTTGTGTATTTCTTTAATATGCATTTGAAATTATTTAATAAAACCATCATAATATATTCTAAACATAAAATGATATAATAATTTATAATTAAAATCCATATAACTTATGAATTCATTATTCAAAATTCTCTTATATTACTTTTTGATACCATCAATACATTTTAATTAATATATTGGAACAACATAGTAGCGAGTGACTTGAGTGACTTAGGTGGTCTATACAATTTATTTTGTAATAAACAATTTAGTTTTAAGTGAATTTTTTATAAGTTGGATAGTAAATTTTTGAAAAGTTGGTTAAATTACAAATTTTTATTTTATAAATTATTAAATTGAAAATATATTTCAAAATTACAAATTTTTTATTATCAAAATCGCAATTTTCTACTCCCAAATTCAGGAAAAAAATAAAAAATATGTTGCATAAACTCAAAAGGATGCTAGATTGAATTCACACATGCTACTCCATCACACCTCATAAATGATTAACATCATTATATATAGAAGTAGTGAACTATCAACTATTCCATTTCCAAAATTCAAACACTGCATTTTCATTCATCTCAGCGACCAATGCGGACCCAACTAATTGAGGCCCACGTCTACACTGATTGAGGCCACGGCGATTGACTATTGACTTCGTTATTTAAAAGCTCAGACACTGCGTTTTAATACAATCAATGCATTTTGATTAATCAGACAACTTAGTCCGGATTACTGAGGTGAACGGTAACCTGTGCACCTCGTGAATGGTTGCTGACTATTGACTTCATCGTTTCAAAGTCACATACACTGCGTTTTCATAGCCTCACTGCATTTTGCATGTTACTGACTATTCACTTCATTATAATAACTTGTCTCTTTTAAAAGGGAGTGGGCTAACTAGGTATCAATTTTTTTTCTCAAGCTAATTTTTAGGTAGGTTTTTTGGTGGTGCAGTTTTAAATTTCTGATTAATTCAGAACTCTGTTATTTTTTGAGTATTTGGGTTGGTTTAAAATTGGGGCAAAACCCCTGGGGTAAGGTTCTGAAATGCATGAAACTGTGATCCATGTGAAACTTATAGATTGTGGATTATAAGCCGTCAGATTTTAATTTGTTGGAATATTGCCTAGCATGCTGGATATTGCTAACAAAATAGTCATCAAGCCATTTTGATTAATCATTGCAAAGTACATGAAATCAAAAAGAGCCTTAAAATATAATAAATGTGGATGTTTACCTTTCAAGTTGTATTGTTTTCCTATAAGTTCTAATAAAAATTGCTTCTAAATATATTGAGCTACAAAAATATAATTTATTTACATAATTCTATTTTCATCAAGTTGTATTGTTTTCCTATAATTTCTAATAAAAATTCCTTCTAAATATATTTAGCTACAAAAATATAATTTATTTACATAATTCTATTTTCATATAATCTTAATATAGGTTTGCATTGTAAAAAAATGTTCATTGGATAAAAGCATGATATGGGGAACCTAGTATTTTAATGATCGAAAATGAAATTTTGAAAGAAAACATTTGGAGAACAAATATCATAGATGAAGCTAGAAATCTTCTCCATGTCCCTAGCAATTATGATAAATGTCAATTCAACTAGAGCTTGATTAGAACCATCTTGCTTCTTTCCACGGAAGAGGAACACCATAAACATTACCCTAGTCTATCAAATTATCCTCTTTTAACAAAACCTCACCAACACATTCACAAATAAAACTACCAATTAGAATTAAGTGCCAACATCATGAACCCCATCCTCTATTATATTTTTTAAAAACTTTCATTTGAAAGTTTTTCCTTTTTGAGACTCTATATTTCTACAAGTAAAGTTTGTATATGTCACTTTGCACTACTCCACCCCTTCCACAAGGCATGGGTTACCAATTTGCACAAGTGACGATAATGCTTCAATAAAAGCTTTCAATTCTAAACTTTTTTTTTTGTGACTAGTAGAATCTACAACTAGTCGGGCACATACTCGCGTGACATGTAGTCATGTTATCCAACTACTACCACTATAACCTCCAGGTGGGCCCACGATGCCCCATACACGACACACAAGGTAAGTCATGGTTTCAAACCGATGACTTCACATAACAGAGTGCCTTAATAGTACACTCCATCACCAACTACTCAACACCCCAAAAGCTTAAATTGAAGGACATGGGGGTGGTCTTTCAGACACTTATGTGTGCACGGGTCACAATATCATTTAATATAATATCTATGGGTGCAACCACATGTTCGACCACTACCTCAAGGTGTCCCCATGGCTTCGGGCTAGGCCCTCATGGGAATTAAAACTTTCCCAAGGGTGAAAAACTACTCACTTTCCACCATTGGATTCAACCCCTTTGGACACATTCAATTCTAACTTTGAGTACACCTTATGAGTTCCTATTTAGTGATGAAAGTATCAAGGAAATTTGCAACCCATACAGAAATTTGAATTCAAGGTTTGTGTAAGTCGAGATCACACTTCTGTTTATATTTGGTTTTAATACTTGGTTGCAAACTGTTTCCAAGACCAATGATGAAGGAAATGTTGAGTGGATGGATTCAATCATCCAAAAGTGGAGAAAAATGCCAAGGGAGTGAATTAAGTCGACCAACAGTGAAGAAAATGTTTTATGGATGAATTTAGTAGCTCAACAATAGAGAAACATATCCATGGAAATTTTAAGCGCTCGACATGAGATCAAAATGACTAAGGGTGAATTTAGACATCAAACATCAAAGTAAAATGACTTGGGGTAAGTTTACACACCCGACAACGAAGTTAAACGACCTAGGGTGAATTTAGACACTTAGCATCAGAGAAAAATTACATGGAGGAAAATGGAAGATGCCTAGCTAAATAAAAATGACACATCAATAATTAACTCTTACCAACATCTCAATTGGGATTCCCAACACTAAGAAAAATGCCCAGGAGGGTATAAATTTTCCTAGGTAGAAGGAAATTCGCCCAACAATAAAATAAAATGCTCAAAGGAGGGAATACAATTTGTGGGTGAGTGGAACCTCAGTCAACAAGACAAAATGAGGATTGAGCTAATGAA
>JASDQU010884439.1:32805-42828 GCA_032191745.1 Picea mariana
GTTTGCTACCAGAAAAGATAAAAATGTCTAATCAATTTTTATAAGCGCTTTATTTTATGGCTGTTGTTACTTAAAAGGAAGATGGCGTGGACAATATGGTGTTTTGACCAACTCAAAAATTATGCAAAGATATGAAGATGCAATCTTTTCATTTCGATGAAAACTATGCTACGAGAAGGAGAAAACATTTATCATTCCCATATGCACAATGTCCCAAAATATATTAAACTCATCAATATCAATCATGCAATTTCGCTACTTCAAATGCAAGGATGCCCGAATCTAATATAAAGCAAGAAAATAAATCTTTTTGTTTCAAAAATTTCACTAAAAGGAATAATGAACTTTCTTAAAACAAAGAAACCCAAACTAAAAGTTTTCTTTTAAAGCGAACTATTCAAAAGAAATCTGATCTTTCCTTAAACAATTCTAAAGAAAACACATGCTTTTTAATTAAAAGACACTCAAAGAAAGAGACTGATCCTTCAAAACCAAACAAAGAAAAAGTGGCTAAAAGCAACTCAAAGGATGTCAAGCATACTGTAAACAGATCAATATAGGCTCCAAAAGTTCAATCCAGCTGATCAAAGCAAAACTGGGCATCAAAAAATAGGATATCCTAATTCCAAACACAAATTTCAAATGGGTTCACAGCCTAGCTATAGAGTGCAGTGTGAACATTAGTGAAGTTCACAGGCTAGACACAGGTAGGGTGTGAACACCTCACATTGGATTACACAGTAGGGTGCGAAATCAGATGATTCTCGCAGGCCACCAAAGGGTACAGTGCGAGAATGTCTGTAAACAAGCAAAATTTGGAAAAAGGAAAAAATTTTTGAGTGAACTTGCAAATACAGAGAGTCTTGATGGATCTCCCAGAGACTCAGAGACCAGAAAACAAACAATCAAAGCAAGGGAAACTAGACTAACTAGGAAACAATTCGTTCCCCAGTTGAGTCGCCAATTTTTTTATTGGATAAATCCGTAAGTGCAGACACAAACCGATCTCCCTAGATCCACCTGGATATAGAACAAAGCAAAACAAAATATTACTCTTTCCCTGGATTTCAGCTATTGAATGAACTAGGAGGCAAGAATTATGAACATACCTTATGATCGCTTCCTTTGGTCTTTGTTGTTCTAGCTTTGCTCCAATGCTCTTGTTTCGTCAAGACCACAACAATACAAACCAATCGAAGTGAAGAAAACTCAATATATTCAACAATTAATCTATGTATATGATCAAGGAGTTATACAATAAAGTGACATTNATAATCATATTACTGTATCATATTAAATGTGAAAGAGAGATTACAACCATGGCCTTGATGTCGTAAGGTCCCTTCCAACTGTCATTCGTTCCCCACACACTTCTTTCTCCAAGGATTCTGAGACCATAGATCTGATAGCTACTCACAATATATCTTGACAAAGCACATCTCAAAGCCACTCTAACCAAGCCAAAGCTAACAAGCTCAAGAACCAACAAAGCTAACTCAATCTCAAGCTCATCCAAGCTTAAGAACAACAAAAGCTAACTTTCTCCATGAGAAATCCTCTCCTTTTATAAGTTGAAGAGGATAAGGTGAGGAGGTTAGAATGATCCCACTAAATCATGAAAGTGAGTAAGATCCAAACCATTCGGATGCCACCTCACCCTAGAAGCTTCTCCTTCTAGAAGATTCGAGAAAACGATCATTTTTCCCACATGCTGGAATTCTCGCACCCTAGCTATAGAGAAACCTATGAGGTGTTCGTACCCTGGCTATAGTGCAACCTGTGAGAATGGTTCATTCTCGCACTCTGCCTATATAGCAACCTGCGAACTTCCCTTTTTATAAGGTTTTTACATAGGAAAAAGCAACTTCTTTTCTCAGGAAAAGTTCTTCTCCCTTCTCTCTTTAAGAACTCAGGCCACTGACCCCTCTGAAGGCAACATATAGGTTTACATCATTAACGATCATAGGGATGACGAAAATAATGTGTAACAGTTAAGTCTGGTTCTCTAGTCTAAGTGGAAGGAGTGTGCGACAGAGGGTGGAACCTCTGTAAGTCGATGCAAGGAGTGTGTGTCTGAAATCAGTGGAGTTGGAAGAGAAACTTCTAGGAGGGCATACCAGGTTTATTCACAGACTTGGGGATACATTTCTAAGGTGGTTAAGTAGCTTGGAAAGAAAGACTATGTGGGAGAAAGCACAGTTTATAGTTACTGAGCACTCTAAAACACTCTACCAAGAGGTCATCGAGCTAGTGTGAGCATGCATAGAAGAAACACTGTTGGAAGTGTTGGAGAATCCTAGGATTGCCGAAAATTCTGGTGAAGGAAGGCTTTGAAAGGAGTGCATCGACAAAGGAAAGGAGATGCCTTAAACCTTTTCGTAAGGCTAAGGGAGAATCCGTGGAGAATATTAGTCGAGCTCAAGGAGTGCGCCCAGAAACTGTAAGTCCATCTTACCAAGCTCAGGAGGAAGAGAGAAAATTTGTCAGGAGGGCACAAAGAAGTTCACAAAGGGACGTGAACTTGGAAGGTTTTTAAGCCGAGCAAAGTCACAGAAGGGAGTCTGTGTAGAGCTTTGCAAGGACTGTAGAAGGAGTTTTGAGAACAACGTAATTCTCAAAAGGTGAATTTGCACTAAGTGTGAAAAGGAGTCGAGGACTTGCCAAAGTCCCGAAGATAGCAAGATCATCCATTGTCGAAGGGAAGACAAGTGGCAGAAGATCGAGAGGTTTGTGAGCAATAACTTCAGGAGGTTTGTTGAGCGCAAACAAGGGTCTTCGTGAAGTCACGAAGAGCGATTTAAATCCAGGTCATTGGATCTGGAAGGGCACGTGGAAGAGAGTCGCATATTTCGGAGCAGGAACCCTTTAGAGAAATTTCAAGAAAAAGTTATGAGGAGCTGAGAGATGGAGGAATCTTAGCCATCCATTGGGGTGGACACATGGGGTAGGATCAACCTTTCGCTGGTTCGCAATCGGGAGAAGAATATTTTGGAGAAGAGAGGAATCACAAAGTTCAAACTCGCGGTTTGATTACATTCGTTGATCGCAAGAGTAACATGGACCATAGATCCAGTCTCGAGGAATTCTCTAATATGGAAGTCGGGGAACGTGAGTGAACAGCTCGTGAAAGTTTTGAAGAAAGGGATTGTGAAGGGAGCTGGCCCATGGTCATAGTCTGTGGTCACATCATGGAGGAAGCCTAGCGCAGGGAGCTAGCAGCGAGGTGTTAAGAATTGGAGAACGCTAAGAAGAGGGACCGTAGGCATCACCGAATCGGCTCTGAGAGAGGGGAACTGTGTCAAGTTAAATCAGTTCCATCGGGAACTGGATGAACCAGTCGGTTCGATGAATTGAGCGATCCTAGACTAGGAGGGCACGACAACTCAGAAGAAGTCGGAAAGAGGGAGAAGGGAGGTCGTCACCAAGTGGTATCAGATCACAGTTCGTCTATAGATTTGAGGTGAAGGAAGAGCATAGATTTTCTCCCAGATTGCAAGTAGAGGTGATAAAGTGGAAGGAGATAGTTTGATACCAAGTGGTATCAGAGCACAGTTTGTCTATAGATTTCAGTTGAAGGAAGAGCATATATTTGCTCACAGATCACAGGTAGAGGTGAGAAAGTGGAAGGAGATAGTCTAATACCAAGTGGTATCAGAGCGTGATTTCTCTCAGGCAGAGAGAAGAAGACAAAGGAGTTGATGCATAAGTGATTTATGTAGGCCAAGGAGACAGGGTGCTATGCTCTATTGAAGTTGTCGCAATGTTTGTAGCAGATGATAAACAGTCAGGTGGGCTATAGACAAAGCAAGATGGCCATCGAAGGTCATAAACAGAGTCGAGGACGAGTCCATTCACAAAGGATCAAAGTGGATATGGATAAGGAGCTTAGTGAGATTAGAGCCCAGATGGAGGAGCTAGCATTCAAGATGTAGTAGGAGGCAAAGGTGCACTGGAGGTACGAGTGGCCTTTGAAGAGAACAACTAAGTGGCCTGTTTAGAAGTTGTTGTTGACCAGAAGGCAAAAACAGGTGTTAAAAAGGTGGCTGATAAAAGATGAATCCCTCAATCATAAGGGAAAGAGATCTGGCAAGGGTCCCATAGATTTCCATCTGGGCAATGAGAAGGGATCAATTTATCTCATAAAATTCCAGGTGGGCAGAGGAGACATCCCAAATTTCCCAGTGGGAAAGGGAGAAGAAGTGAGCTCAGCTCAGAGTTTGCATCAGGGGATGTTGATAGATAAAGCGGAGGCAGAAGAAAGACCTCACTCAAGAGGAGATTCATGTCAAACTGTAAGCCGCATAAATGAAGATGATGAAACGTTAGAAACTTTCATCACAATGAAGGAGAAGGATCATAGGAACGTTCTAATGAGGAGTTGCGATATTCCTACCAAGCGATCGAGAAGAGGCTAGGAAAGATGTTGCGGATGCGACAGAAAGACAACAAGCAGAGACTGTCATGGAGGATAAGGAACATATACTGAAGTCTGTCCCAACAGAAGGAGAATGCCCAGTTGAGTTACTCACTTAGTGGGAAATGGAGTTGAATGCACTGGAGGATTGGTTATACAGTTTGGAACTAGAAGGTGGCTTCCATGAAATATCCATGCCAGGAGAGATACACCATCATGAGTTACAGCTAGAGGAAGCTAGAGTGGAACCAACCGAAGAACCAAGAGAGGTAGATGTTGAGAAGAAGCCCAGTGAGGAGAAGTGTGTAGGAGGGAAGACTGCAGTAGAGTGGCAAGCTAAGGCCACAAAAGAAGAAGATGTCTTGGGAAGTTAGTGTAATTTTCCCATTGACAAGGAATAAGTGCAGCGAGCTAGTCTGCAATAGAAGAGCCAGCCAATGGAGCAGCTAGACGAGGTGATCGAGGAAATAAGGACGCTGATGTTGGAGTCGACAGAAGAAGTGGTCAGCAAGGGCAAGCTGAGCAGCAGGAATCCTACACAAGCAACAAGGGTAATGCAGCAGCAGAAGCAATGAAAAAGAGGAGCCGAGAGACAACTCCAAGAGAAAGTTTGGGATCCAGGTGGATTTCAAACACGTTGGAAAGCTCATGAGCAGGAGATCATGATTTTTTCCACTGTGGAGTATGATGCAGGAGCATCACTCCACCTCAACACATGCTAGTTGATCAACACGCGTGGTGCACATTCAAGGAAGGAGAGGCACTGCCTTCTCATTGCCTCGAGAATCCAAGGCGTAATCTAGGCATTAATTGAGGACAAGCTGGAAGAGCCGAGATATGCCTTCGCACAAGCTGGAGATAAGGTCGCCATTAATAGGCTGACGGCAGAAGGGATCTGCATCTGATTTGGAGGAGATTTCCATCATTGTAATTTGTCCATTAGATAGGTGTTTGAATGGTGATTTGACACCACTAATTTTTCTTGCGAGGGAAGCTCATAGAGCCCCTTTGGTATAAATCTTTGTATTGTAAACAAAGGAGAGGTTGGGAAGTTAGGTGGCAGACTATTAGAAGTTAGGAGGTTGGCCATGTTGGGTAGGTTAGACAGGTCAGGGAGGAAAATCAGAGAGCCGAGACTCAGTTGTAGCTCGGACTCCAACACTATAATTTGGCATTCCATCATTAGTAGAAAATGAGATTTTTTCCCATTTCCAATTTCTGTGTAATGGATGTTGTGGTGTGAATGTCTTTTACATGCATTTGAATTGTAGATGAATGTTAGAAATCATTTGCAGGGATAGAGATATAGTTTTCTATCTGAGAGTGTGTTGAGTTAAGTCTAGTTCTCTAGGATAAGTGCAAGGAGTGCGCAACAGAGGGTGGAAACTCTGTAAACTGACGCAATGAGTGCGTGTCTGAACTCAATGGAGTTAGAAGAGAAACTGTTAGGAGGGAATACCAGGTTGATTTTGGAACTGCAAGCCGCATGATTGAAGATGATGAAAAGTTAGAAACTTTCATCACAGTGAAGGAGAAGGATCAGAGGAACGTTCTGATCATTAGAGGAGTTGAGATATTCCTACCAAGCAGCCGAGAAGAGGCTAGCACAGATGTTGCGGAGGCAGCAAAAAGATAGCCAACAGAGATTGTCATGGAGGAGAAGGAACATATATTGAAGTCTGTCCCAACAGAAGGAGAATGCCCAGTTGAGTTACTCACGTAGTGGGAAATGGAGTTGAAGGCACTGGAGGATTGGTTGTACATTCTGGAACCAGAAGGTGGCTTCCATGAGATAGCCATGCCAGGAGAGATACACCAACATGAGTTGCAGCTAGAGGAAGCTGGAGTGGAACCAACCAAATAACCAAGAGAGGTAGATGTTGAGTAAAAGCCCAGTGAGGATAAGTTTGCAGGAGGGAAGACTACAGTAGAGTGGCAAGCTAAGGCCACAAAGGAAGAAGATGTCTTGGGAAGTCAGTGTGATTTTTCCATTGACAAAGAATAAGTGCAACGAGCTAGTATGCAACATAAGAGCCAACCGATGGAGCAACTAGACGAGGTGATCGAGGAAATAAGGACCCTGATGTTGGAGTTGGAAGAAGAAGCGGTCACCAAGGGGAAGCTGAGCAGAAGGAAACCTACATGAGCAACAAGGGTGATGCAAGAGCAGAAGCAATGAAGCAAAGGAGCCGAGAGATAGCTCCAAGAGAAAGTTTGAGATCCAGGTGGATTTCAGCCACGTTGGAAAGCTCATGAGCAGGAGATCATGATTTTTTCCGCTGTGGAGTATGATGCAGGAGCATCACTCCACCTCAACACGTACCATTTGATAAACATGCATGGTGTGCATTCAAGGAAGGAGAGGCATTGCCTGTTCATTGCCTTGAGAATCCAAGGCATGATCCAAGAATTAATTGAGTGCAACTTGAAGAGTCAAGATATGCCTTCACACAAGATGGAGATAAGGTCCCCATTAATAGGCTGACAACATAAGGGATTTGCATCCCATTTGGAGCATATTTCCATCATTTTAATCTATCCATTATCTAGGTGTTTGAATGGTGATTTGACACCACTAATTTAGCTTCCGAGGGATGCTCATAGAGCCCCTCTGGTATAAATCTTTGTATTGTAAACAAAAGAGAGGTTGGGAAGTTAGGTGGTAGACTGTTAGAAGTTAGGAGGTTGGCCATGTTGGGTAGGTTAGACAGGTTAGGGATAAAAATCAGAGAGTTGAGACTTGGTTGTAGCTCGGACTCCACTGTAATTTGGCATTCCACCATTATTAGAAAATGACAGTTTTTCCTGTTTCCAATTTCTATGTAATGGATGTCATGTTGTGAATGTCTTTTACATGCATTTGAATTGTAGATAAATGTTAGAAATCATCTACAGGGATAGAGATATAGTTTTCTACCCGAGAGTGTGTTGAGTTAAGTCTGGTTCTCTAGTCTAAGTGAAAGGAGTGCACAACAGAGGGTGGAAAATCTGTAAACCAACACAAGGAGTGTGTGTCTGAAATCAATGGAGTTAGAAGAGAAACTTCCAGGAGGGCATACCAGGTTGATTCATAGACTCGAGGAGAAATTTCTAAGGTGGTTAAGTACCTTGGAAAGAAATACTATGTGGGAGAAAGTATAGCTAAGAGTTACTGAAAACTCTGAAGCACTCTGCCAGGAGGGCATCAAGCTAGTGTGAGAATGCATAGAAACAACACTATTGGAAGTGTTGGAGAATATCGGGATTGTTGAACATTCTGGTGAAGGAAGGCTTTGCAAGGAGTGCATTGAAAAAGGAAAGGAGATGCCTTAAACCTTTCCGTAAGGCTAAGGGAGAAGTTGTCGAGAATCTTAGCTGAGCACAAGGAGTGCACCCATAAACTGTAATTCCATCTTATCAAGCTTAGGAGGAAGAGAGGAAAGTTTCCAGGAGGGCACAAAGAAGTTCACAAAGGGACATGAACTTGGAAGGTTTTCAAGCTGAGCAAAGTCGTAGAAGGGAGTCTATGCATAAATTTGCAAGGAGTGCAGAAGGAGTTTCGAGAACAACTTAAGTCTCGAAAGGTGAATCTGCACTAAGTGTGCAAAGGAGTCAAGGACTTACCAAAGTCCCGAAGAAATAAAGATCATCCATCGTCGAAGGGAAGACAGGTGGCAGAATATCGAGAGGTTCGTGAGCAAGAACTTCGGGTGGTTTGTTGAGCGCAAACAAGGGTCTTCATGAAGTTGCGAAGAGTGATTTAAATCTAGGTCGTTGGATATGGAAGGGCACGTGGTAGAGAGTCATGTATTTTGGAGGAGGAACCCTTCAGAGAAAAGCCAAGAGAAAGTCCCGAGGAGCTAAGAGGTGGAGGAATATTAGCCATCCATTAAGGAGGATACGTGGAGTAGGATCAACCTTTCATTGGTTCGCAATCGAGAGAAGCAGAGTTGGGAGAAGAGAGGACTCGCGAAGTCCAAACTCGTGGTTTGATTACAGCCGTTGATCACGAGAGTAACGTGGACCATAGATCTGGTCTCGAGGAATTCAGTGATACGAAAGTCAAGGAAGGGGAGTGAACAACTCATGAAAGTTTCAAAGAACAGGATCGCAAAGGGAGCTCTCCCATGGTCACAGTCCATGGTCACATCAAGGAGGAATCCTAGTGCAGTGAGCTAGCAATGAGGCGTTAAGAATTGGAGAATTCTATGAAGAGGGTCCGCAAGTGTCACTGAATCGGCACCGAGAGAACAGGGACCCATGTCAAGTTAAATTGGTTCCATTAGGAGTGGGACGAACCAATCAGTTCGATGACTTGAACGATCCTAGACCAGGAGGTCGCGACGACCGAGAAGAATTCATAAAGGGGGAGAAGGGAGGTCGTCACCAACGCCTCTTGTCTTACATGTTATTTAAATTGTTCTTATACATTAGGTATCTAGTCATAGCCATTCTCTCAACGGGGTGAGGATCCAATTCAGATCAAATTTAAATACATACAATCTTGCAAAGGAGGAAGGAGTCTCGCGTTTTCAACACTACTAACAAGTGCCTCTAACAATGCACTATTCATGTACCAATAATGTGTCAATCAACACTACTAACAAGTGCCTCTAACAATGCACTAAGCATGTACAAATCATGTGTCAATCAACAATCCAAACTATGACTCATCAAGACATATCAACATCACCATAACATACATCAACTATACGTCTCAATATGTACCCAACATGTACATCAACCAAATATCAAATACATACACTAGGATATCCAACAATTAGTTCTCTAACAATACATCACACTACCATAATCCAAATATCATAAATCCTTACACAAGACCATGTCTAATATCCCCAAAAATAATTAATTATTAAAGTCCATATGCACTTAGGAATTTATTTATGCTTTTGGCAAATTCGTATTTGGAAAATTATTGTCATTTATGGAAATTCTGAATTTGGAAAATTATTGTTTTTAATTAATTATTGTGATTATTGGGCAAAGATTTGATTTGCCCAACTAATTCTTTGACTATGACACATGTAAAAGACAAATATTTTTTATATTAATTGCTGAAGGACAAATGGAACAACCAGGTTGAAATCAACTGACCATGATTCCATGAGTGGGGAACCAACTTGAACTACCTCAGGGATGAATTTTACAAGTGGAAAATGAGGAATTTGGCCACTAGCAGCCCTTGAAAATCAGGGATTTGTAAAGCTGCGAAAATCCCCAAAGAGGGAAAAAGACCTAGGCACAAGAGGCTTTTTGATAGAGAGCATATGGGAGGAGGCAGGACGTTGTTGAGTATGTTGGAGAAAGGATATTACATGCTATTATGAACATTGTTCTGAGTGTGAGGCAAGGGGATTTATGATTTGAAAGAGGACTATAGCGAAAGAGGAGTATTAGAATTCGTCCTTATGGACTCATGGTTAGGCTAGTAGGTGAAAGGAGCAAGTAGATTGGTTGTTCTGTTCTATGGTTGCGTGGAACTTGGTTGTTCCATTTGTTGTTCCAACAGTTTATTTAGATATGTACATCTACTTATTTCCTTGTCAAATTGTTTGTTGATTTATAACTGGTAGAATGAAAAGTATTTGTAGAATAAGTCTTCACAGTTG
>JASDQU010884440.1:16952-33780 GCA_032191745.1 Picea mariana
GGGTAAATGCTTTGACTATTTCGCTTGAGCATTGTGATTGGTATGCTGGTATTATTTTTTATCTTAAGAATTTATCTTGTCCTTCTAATTTTGTGTAGGATGGTATAGAATTGAGGAACCCCGATGGCATCATTTTACAGTGTGTGTAATTTGATGAGTCCTAAGAGATACTTTGTGAATTACATTCAAGAGCGTTTCATGGGAATTTATCAGCTTGAACCACTTCACACAAGATCATGCATGCCGACTATTACTAGCCTACAATATTTGCGTATGTGCATGCATTTGTTCGAGCATGTGAGGCTTGTCATAGGTTTGAGGGGAAGCCAAAGCTTCCTTATTTTCCCCTTGATAGAATCATAGTAGAGGCTCCATTCTAGTAGTGGGGGCTAGATTTTTTGTGACAATTCCCACATACTTCTAGTGGCATACATAGTTAGATATTGGTTGCCACTGATTATTTCACTAGATGGGTGGAAGCAGATCCTTTGAAGAAATCTTCTAGTACCACTATTATCAATTTTTTGGAGGAGAATATCATTATGAGATTTGGATTCCTAAGTAAATTCACAATGGATAATTCCAACGTATTTATATCTGTTGAGCTGGTTTCATTCTATTCCCATTATAGAGTTATATTGGCCCATTCGGGCAATTATTATCCACACGAGAATGGATTGGTGGAATCAAGTAACAAAAATCTCATCAGGATAATCAGAAAGATGGTTGGTGACAACAAGCGAGCGTGGGATACATGTTTAAAGTATGCACTATGGGCTGATAGAATTACTAAGAAGCGAGCTACTGGTAAGATCCCATTTGAGTTGTTTATGGTTTAGATGTGGTTCTACCAATAAATTTGAGGTTACTAGTGTACAAGATATTGGGACAACTTACTACCAATCAGGAGGTACAATTAGAGGAAGATAGACTTGTGGCCTACACCTTATTCATAAAATATCAGGCTTAGGTCAAGAGCGGGTTTGACTGTAGAGACAAGGGGAAATATTTCCAAGTTGGAGACATAGTGTTATTTTGGGACAAGAAGAATGAGCAACTAGGTGACCACAATAAGTTCGATAGTTTATAGATGGGCCCATATTGTATCGATGTGGCGGTGGGGCCTAACACCTTTCAGTTGTCCAACTTGGATGGTGATCATGAGGGGATTCCAGTCAATGGAAAATGATTAAAATACTAGTTCCAATAGGGGATCAAGTCCCAAAATGAAAAAAAAAAGGTGAAATTTTGGGTTTGGGGGGGGGTAGTAGTCTTTGTTCAAATTTGTTGATTAGATGTAGTTTCCTTTATTTTCTGCACTGTCATTTTCATATTTTAGTCTTGTTGATTTTTATGTTTTAGAACAACAATTTAACCATTTTTTTTTGTAGATTTTTCCTTTCACAATAATCCTTTCTCAAGCCTAGGTAAGAGTCACTGGTGTTTTCCTTGTTATATCAGCATGTGTTCATGTCTTGTGATGTAGTTTTCTCCTTACATTTCCATCCAATTGGTTCAAATCCTATGAGTGTATTATCATATATTTTCTAAGTCTTCCATTTTCTTATAATTAGAGTGAGCTTGGATGAGGGTATGTTTGTTCATATTTCAAAGAATCGAGTCTATTAGGAAGGGTATATTTGAAGAGACATAAGAGAGTATCGAGTTATCTTATATTTTGTCTCTTCATTTCTTTCCATTGAGTCCTATGCTTTGATTCAGTCATCCCCCGTGGTACCGTGTTGGAAACTTTCTTTAGATTGATGGACAACTGGTTTGGGTAGTTGGTTGTCATTGATGTCAAACCTTGGAGAGTGACATTGTATATTGATGTTAACCCTTAGATATTGATTTCAACCCTTCAGTATGTACGATAGCACATTATGGTAGCCCCAGAGGTGTGGTTAAGGAACCTAAGTTTGTTTGAGGAATAATGTAATGAAGATCAATGAATTTGAAGGTGAGACTATTCTATATGGATAATACATTTCGTGCCGTTTCCGGTGATATGTGGTACATCACATAAATCCTCACAGTTAGGGAGATATGGCTTAGTGAAGTTGGAGAACCCTCATGAGTTATCTAGAAGCCCCTAGAAGGTCAATGAAGTCAACTATTATAGAATATCCTAGAAGAAGTTTACTAGTCAAAGTGGTTGTAACTAGGAGTTAATCATGGGTAAAGTTTTTGCAATAAGAAAATAATTAAAAATAAATTAGTTGCAACAAGAAGTGGTGAGTTTACTAATTATGGATAAAGTGGTTGCAAGTGGGTAAAGTAGTTGGAAGTGGGTTATCCCTAAAAGAGGGAAGATGGGTAAAACAATTAGAAGATGACCCCTAAAGGAAGCCACTTGGAAATTATAAATAAGAGAGAAAGGGAATAATATTAGCACCTACCTACCTATTGAACTTTATTGAATATCCACTTTGTGAAATGTTATTTTCAAGTATACATTGACAAATCTGAGAAAGCGTAGGTATGAGGCAACAAAAGTTTCGGAGCTGCAAAAAGTGTGATCGTTCTAGGGTTTCTAAGGTTATTCACGAGCTTCAAAAGGAGAAGTAGTGTACATTCACGAAGCATTGAAAGACAAAGTGCAGACATCTGTGAGGTTACATATCAAAGAGTGTAGATCTATGAAAAGATAAGAAAAAGGGTTTAAAGAGACATTCATACCAGGTTGCTGAGGTTGAGGTTGGTCTGTTGGTCTGAGATATGAAGCACCATGTCGATTAAAAAGTGTAAAGGTATGTCTATATGCTTATGGGGTTATATCTTAGAGATGTTGTGGAGCATTCTTGAGGCCTGACTTTGTGAGGTTTGGTATATGCTCTCTTGGAGACATGGTATATGTTGTAGAGTATGCTTTGAGGTAGTTATGTTGAAGGATATTCTGGTGCACTTAGTTGGTTATATTGGTATATCTTATGGTGCATTGTGAGAAGCATTTTTTAGTGGTCTTGGTATATGATTGGATTATGAGTTGTACATATTTAAGGCTACATAACAATGAGGTTTTGGCACATGGTTTGATGTAAGGATTTATGGTATTTGGTTTATGGATAGTATGATTTATTTCTAGAGGCACTTTGTTTGTTCTTTTGGAGTATGTAATTGGTGCATGGTTGATTCACTTGTTGAGGTACATGTTGGTACTTGGTTGTGATTGGTACATGCTTGGTAGAGGCATGTGCGGGTGATGGTTGTGAGTTGTTATGAGTAGTTTTGTTTTATGCATATCCTATTGATATTGTGTGTATGGTTGAGAGTTGTTTTGGTGATTGATATTGGTGATTAGATCTGGTTTGGTAATGAAATTATTGTTACAGAATGTTGGTACAGGTTGATGTGACAGGTTTTACAGTGATAATATTGACATAAACAAAGACAATGACAATGAAACTGGGAGAGTTTTGTAGTAGTTTGTGAGTTGCACAGAAGAGGGGCGCATACATCCACAAGTTGTGGTAAAGAGATCCACGGCCATTCACATGTTGTAGAGTAGACAGGTCAAATATCTATAGAAACGTTTTGAGGATTGTTGGTATAGGTTGTGAATGTTTGTCGGTACAAGTTGATAGTGACAGAGTGATAATGGAAGTGGTTGATTTAGTGTCATTGACAGGTTGTCTACATTTGGCATTTATATTTCAAGGCAATGGGACGAGGCAAGGAAAGGGGGTTGTATCCTCCTTCCAGTTGGCTCTAGAGAACCAGGGAGTTGTAGCTTCCTTCATGTTGGAGCCTGAGAACCAGGTGGTTGTAGCGACCTTCCAGTTGGAGTTGGAGAACTCAAGGGGTTGGAGCCTCCTTCTGGTTGGAGCCAAAGAATTGGGGAGTTGGAACTTCCTTCAGGTTGGAGCCTGAGAAACTAGGGGGTTGGAGCCTCCTTCCCGTTGGAGATGGAGAATTGGAAGTTGGTGCTTCCTTGAATGTAATTCTTTGACATATAAGAAAAGCATTCCATGGTTTTATCCCACATTGGGTTTCCATGTAAATATTGGTGTACTGCATATTGTGTGGATATGTTTATTATTGTTTATTATGCACTTATGGATGTTAATGTTTATGATGCAATAATATAATGATGATATGATGAATAATGTCGAATAGGTTAAAATAATATACATTGTGGTTAAAATGATTAATAAATGGTATAAATTTCTCATTACTGATTCACGCCCCTCTCAGTAATCCAACAATTGGTATCAGAGCGAGTCCTTCAAGAAACAGTCTAACCAATGTAAGGAGATCATGGATTACAGTAGAATTGGGGTGACACAATTTGATGGCAAGAACTATTAATTCTGGAATAAAATAATGAAAACATATATACAAGCACATGGATTTGATGTTTGGCGATCAACAGTTGATGGATACAAAGCACCTGCCACTCCCCCGAGAGATAAAGATGGAAAAAGCTTGAAGAAAATGATTCAAGGGATAGAAATGATATTGGGAATGGTTTTAATCAATCAATACATACCAAGATAATGCATTGTGAATCGAAAAAAAAATGTGAGACAAACTGAAGAATAAGTATGATGGATATGCCAGGGTCAAAGAAGCAAAACTTCAAGTTATTAGAGCCAATTTAGAACAGTTGAAGATCATAGGAAGATGAGAACATTGCGACTTACTTTCTATGAGTTGATGAGATAGTAAATGGAATCAAAGGTTTGGGAGAAAAAATAAAGGAACAAGTTGTTGTTAAAAAGATATTAATATCTCTACCAATGAGATTTGACTCAAAGATTTTATCTTTAGAAGAAAGAGTGGACCTAGCTATAATGACTATGGATGAAGTACATGGAACACTCACAACTTATGAGACGAGGATAGAGAAATATAATCCAGTCGTAAAGGAAGCAACATTCAAGGCATCCAAGAAGAATAATAAGAAAGAAAAACAAAAGCCAAGGCCCAAGTCAGATTGCAGTTGTAGTGATGATTTAGAAGAAGATGAATAAATGGGAAACTTCGTCAAAAAGTTGAAAAGAGGATCTAAAAAATACAAAGGTATGATTCCATTGAAATGTTTTAATTATGGTAAAATTGGTCATTTTGCAAATAAGTGTCCTTATGATAAGAAGTCATATAGTGATGAAGAGGAATATCCCAAGAAGATAAAGAAATATAAAAAGGGAAACCTGAAAGATAAAAGGAAAGTCTTCAAGAAAAAATTCTACTCAAGAGAAGACAATTCCTCATCTAATGAAGATGATGAAAACAACAATTATACAAAGAAGTTACTATTTATGGCTAGGGAAAATAAGAAAGGAGCCTTCAATGGTTCCGAAGAAGACGACGAAGTCGATCTCAAAGAAGAGTTAATTAGTGCCTTAGAAGAAATAAAGAAAGAAAGAAAGAAGAACAAGTCACTCAAGGCAGAACTAAATATAAAAGGAACCCATAATTTCAACTCAGAGGAAGTCAAGCAGATAATCATGAAGTTGAAAGTCCAGGTAGAAGATGATCAAAGTATTGAAGAAATACATAGAAGTCAACTATAAGGGAAGGAGAATATGATTGAAAGGTTGGAAGCATAAATAGTCACTCTAAGAAAATATCTTCAGAAGAAGGATATACAACAAGATAGCACCAAAACATTGGATAAGATCATCAACAATCAAAGGCCATACTATGACAGGTCCGGACTAGGATACAATCAGATGTAGATTGAGAAAGGTTCAAGCTCCATGATGAAAGCAATAGAACAAAAGATTTATGAAAAAGTTCTTAAAGGAAGGAATCATGGTCAACACGGATCATAAATGAATGAATATAAAAGACCTTCTACATTCAGGAAAAAGAGAAACGTTCATGATCAACCAAGACAGGAACCAAGAAGGAATACACCACAAAGAATATCATTCACTCCCAGGTATGTAAATTTATTTTATGGTCATTGTTTTTATTGTACTAACTTTGGACATAAGATTGTAGATTAAGGTGTTGGCCCTTGACCAAGTTTTGGGGGATCCTTGGTCAAGTTTGACCTATTTTGGGACTTCGACAGCCTGTCGAAGATAGAGCGCAAAACAAAGCAGATATCATGGGATTTCGACCCCTTTTTGGGTTTTGGGACTATGTAATGGGAATGGGATGTCGGCCCATGGGTTTACCCATGTTTAGGCATATTTTGTGAAGTATAAATAAGTAGCTAGGCGATGTAAATAGCCTAGCCGATAAGCTAAGTGCTAAGTGAAAGTATGGTTTGTAGATGCTCTGTGCATATTTGTGAGAAACTTGTAGAGCTAAGTGCAAGTGGTTGTAACAGACTGTGTGCTAGACCTAGCTTGGGGAAGGAGGATCTGGTGGGGTGTGCGTAGATCTCTTGTCCTATGCAGAGTGGGGTTTTTGTGGCTCTGTGCATGTAGATGAATGATTGAATCTAATAAAGAAAGAAGAGTTGGTGGACGTAGCCCCAGGGTGGGGGTGAACCACGTAAATACTGTGTTATTCTGCTCTATGCGATGTTCTAATGTGTTTATATCTTTCTTTACTTGCTAAGTGCTTTGATATAAATGAATATATCTATTTATGCTTTGTGCTTATGATGACCCTGGATGCTAGATCTAACCTATGTGAACTTGCTTAGTGCTTGAATATGCTAGATCTAATCCATTCATTTATGCTAAGTGCTTAGATACATTAGATATGGGTGAATGCTGCGATGCTCTGTTTTCTTTGCGAAGTAGATACTAGTTAAATAATGATGAACTGACGGTGCTAAGTGCTATATTAAGTATTATAATCACATATATGTTTCCCAGCTAAGGTTGTAGACACCTAAGTCCTGCAACCACCCCTACCTCTACCTTGGGTGAGACTTCATCTGATTTGAAGGTGTTGCCGAAAGGGCCGGTAGTTAGGTTTTTGTTGGTGCATTGTTGTAGCGTTGAACCCTGGGTCTGCCCCTATGCCAACAAATGGTTCTGTTGTCGGGACTGAAATTGTGATTGCTGGGAACTGATAAAGAAGAAGTTTTGTGCAAAGATCTGACCTGAAATTGTGAAGCCCTGTGCGTAGACCCGTTGCTCTAGTGCAGAGTACTCTACTTATTTTGACAAGCATTGTGCCAGGAAAAGAAATCTGATCTGAAGAAAAGAGGTAAGATCTAAAAGCTTTGTGCTCTGAGAAAGGTAAAAGTGAGAATTTTTGATTAAAATAGGTAAGATCTGCAAGCTCTGTGCTCTGATAAAGGTAAGAATATTAAAAAATTCTAGATCTGAAAGATTTATTCTCTGTAGAAGTAAGATAAGTGAAAATTTTGTTTCAAAAGTATGGATCTAGGTATGTTTGATAGATTCTATCCTAGCTGAAAAACTAGGGTATTAATAGATGAAAGAAGATTTGGTATGAGTAGATCTAATAGGAATAGTGAAATATATGGTATACCTATGCATAGAAATAATATTTGGATTAACAAGTGGATGCAGGATCCTAGAAAGAAATGTTTGCAGGTTAGCTACCATGATCCTAGCGTGTAGTACAGGAAAGGCTGGGGATCATAAATAAAGAAAGGAATAACCCTCTGTTATAGTTGCAGAAAACTGGGACATCTTGCTAAGGAATGCCCTGGAAGAAGACCCAGTTGTTTTTGTTGCAAAGCTATGGACCATGAAGTATTGGATTGTCCTAGAATGATTGCTAAGATTGAAGAAATGAACATGAGACAAGAGAAACCTAAGGCAGATCCAGAAAATAAGATTATGGTAGAACCCCAGAAAGAATAAGAAAAAGTATTATTGCATATGGAAGAAACCCTGAATGACCACCGACATGTCAGATTATCAGAGATTTTCAAATAAAAAGAATGCATTGAAGCAAGAATAGGAGACTTCGACGTTGACTGTTTTCTGGATGAGGAAACACAGGTGAATATTATGACAGAAAGAACTTGGGAACTTTTAGGAAAGCCTGCTATGATTCCTTCACTAGGAGGAATGGGATTATTCAGAGGAAAATTGATAACCCTATGTGGAAGACTTACCAAGCTACTTATGACTGTCAATAGAGATTCTACAGAAGAAGATTTTTAGGTTATTAAATTTATTGAGGACAATGCACCATTTACCATGTTACTAGGAAAACCTTGGATTGAAAGAGATTAGGCCAGAAGGAAAGAAGAAGAGGAAGTTTTAGAACAACATAAGCAAGAGTTAAAGGAATTCATAACTAGAAGGATCACACACTTGATTGAAGAACAAGAGAACAAATTGAAACCATTTAACAACAATGACATAGATGTCAAAGTTGCAAGAACACTAGAGGACCCACAGAAGATTGAAATATCTATCCTAGATAAAGAAAGAATATTACCCTTGAAAGAATCTCAACAATGTGAAGTAACTATGCCAAAAGAAGATAAGAATCAGAATGGAAAAAGGCATGCTGAGACGAAGCCCACTTGGAAGAAGGATAGAAAGCTAAGAAAGAAGAGAGCTAAGATCGACAAGTTGCAGAAGGTTCAAGAGGGAACCTCGCAGAAGGAAAAGTTGCAAAATTGGAGCTTCGCCGGGATATTAGAACAACGACACATGACACTTCACCATGGAAAATCCATATAGCCATTGGGGACATTATAACCGTTCGGCCAATGGTCCGAATGGATAGAAATACATTTATGGACAGAAAACTCGCCATCATACCATTGGGACCGTGCCATAACGAACATAACAGAGTTAATGAAGGCTTCATACCTGTTGCAAGCGACCCGTTGTCGAGTTACCTATTTATCTCGTCGCGCCATGCACCGAGAACACTTTTGATAACCGAGAGTTTGATCTCACAGACTAAGTCGATTTTATACAATGATCATCACGCTCTTGTTGTCTATTCTATTGCAGTGTCTAAATTATTCCCCGAACCCAAGATTTCCAACCCCAAGTGTGTATGTCGGACGAGTTGAGTGCTGTTGAGAAAGTTGTTGAAGAAGTTATGATCGACCTCATGACTGAAAGATTCATGTTGATGTCTATAGGTGTACAAGCATCATCGACGAGATGACTGCAAGACTCTCCGTCGACTGCTCGTGGAGCCGGACCATCCCGACCATCAGATGAAAAGAGAACCAAGAACATGGATGATCTAGTGAATGCCAAATTGATCCTGACTATATTACCCTCCTATATTCCACCTATGAGCGACACAGTAAATCGAGACAACGTAGCTAGACATTTTGAGTATGCCTTGGTCACTGCGTACCTCTTGAAGGGGATACGCGCAGCTCAAGCATACTAAGATAAGATTACAACGTTGAAGTTTAGCGACTTCAACCTCGGAGATCACAAAGTCTATAACATGATCACCCCACATAAGTACCTGACCAGAAATAAGGGGAAGAATTCGAAGATAATCCCCCAGTCGTGGACCATGAACCTCGCGCAGTCCACCCTGATGAACATCATGAAGATTCCCCACTTCGGAAGACACTAGGAGGTGAATGCATGTGTTAAGTTGTTGTTGTCTTGTTACCATGGTGGTTATTTGTGGCTAAAATTCCGTATAATAGTTGATCTGACGTTGATCAATCAGATCACAGTATTGAGTATGCAAGGACCTGATCCACAAGAGTTTTACCCCGAAAAATCCATGGATCGCGCTCTAGCACAAAAAATCAAGGACACTTATGGCGATGTCGAGAAGGGAACGCGAGGCTACACGGTAGCTTCTATTTAGAGTGGCGCAATACACCTTGCCTACCATTTGATTGCAGGGAAGTTAGTAAGAAATAACCAACCTACCCAAGTCACCGACTTTATAGTCGACCTCGCAGGGAAGTGCACGAAAGGCCTTCAGATGAACTGGGCGAAGTACTTGGTGAACCAGTTGGAAATCGACTGCAGAAAAGCACATTATCAAGGATATGAATTTCATTTCAGCTGGCTCTTGATCCTTAGAGATTTTATTGCCTGGGAGATGCCGAAAGGTGTGACCTTCCCAGACATCAAGCCTTTTGAACCACTAGCCACAAAGTTCATTATGCTGTGGCATTCAAGCGACATGAATAAACAGTGGCAGTCAAATGTTGTTTTTCATACCTACTACAATCAGTTGAAGATAGCCATACAATCCGAGCCTGGCATGACTCCTAACACTCTACACCGATTCCGACCTTTGATGAAGTTCAATGTAGATCGACATTTTATTTACATCATAGCGCACACCGAAGAACACAAGAAACAACTTCAATCCTATTATAAGCTGATGGAGGAGGACTTGGAGGAGATCACTAAGGACTGGTCAACGAATCTCCTTATTCTAGCAGACCCTGCGGAGATATCCGACATCGACAACCCAAAAAATGTGTAGGATACACCTAGACCTAGCAAAAAAAAGAAGACCGAACAAGTCCATGAAGACTGCTTCCATCTCACTAGAGCAAGGAGGTGATGGTGAAAAACTGAATGACAAAGAAGTTGAACAGAAGTAAGGAGACGAGGTTGTTCTCCTGAAGAAGAAGAAAGGTTCTCTTCTAAAAATTTCCTCCTGGAATAAATCAAAAGCCTCCATGACCAAGATGCAGACTGTCTTCACCTCTGATGACTTTGACTTCCTCATAGCATCCCTGCAAGATGCTTCACTGGAAATAGCAGAGAAACAAGAAGCAAAGCAAGAGGAGATGTATGATCGAATTGAGACTGAACTCCGAGGGGTACATCAGGCCCTACAATATAGCCGCACAGTCTCCACCACGTCGCTGCCATCAGGAGAACTTAAGTTGGGAGATTAGCCAAATCAACTCCACCATCTAGCCGATACAGTTGAATCTCTCCTTCGACGAGCATAGGAAGAAGCCGAACAATCCACCCAGGATTTGACACAAGTACAAGGAGTACTCGTAGAAAAAAAACGTGTTGCAGAATAGGAAAATATTTCTCTCCAAGAGAATTTTGATGAATAGAAAGAACAACTACAACAAGAAAAGGAACAGTTGCTCACGGAGCAACTTGAAGTAAAAGAAGCGGTCAATAGAGCACTTCGCTCTGTGACAGTCTTAAAAATCAAGGCAGAAGACCGAGTTACACAATAGGTGAACCAACTCGCAGAAGCCATATAGCAGCTACAACAACACATAGAATATTTGGAGATACTCACTATAGCTGAGACCCCACAAGATGTAAGATACCAAAGAGAAACAACCACCCAGAGTGCAGTTGAAAGGCTAAAGGATATTACCCTAGAATGAAAGACACTTACCGATCGCAGTGCCCAAACCTATGAACAACTCATGGAGAACCCAAAATTTAAGGCACTGGAGTCGCAGCTCCAAGAGGTGAACTATCAAGCCCAAAATATACAGGCGTAGTTGAAGCCCCTGACAGCTGTGGAAAGAATGAAGCGCTCCCAAGAGCAACGCACCACCCAAAAACAAATCCACACTATCCAGAAAAAAGTTATGGAGGTAACTCAGAAACTCCAACCTATACAAGAAAAGGCTTATCAATTGTTTACAGAGGTAGAAGGCCAAGGAGCAAAGCTAGAGCAGGTTGTCTCTATAGCTGAACACTGTCTAGAGGGACCTATAAACAATACATTGATCCAAGAGTTCACTGAATAGGAGGCCATAGCACAACAACAAGTCGAAGTAGCTCGAGCCAAGCTCGAGGCATTTGAAGCAGAACTAGTCAGACTAGAGTGAATCGGGACGAGTCACATGTGAGTGTTGAGGGCCTGTTGGCCCTTGACCAATTTTTGGGATATCCTTGGTCAAGTTTGACCTATTTTGGGACTTCGACAGCCTGCCGAAGACAGTGCACAAAATGAAGCAGAGATCGTGGGATCTCGACTCCTTTTTGGGTTTTGGGATTATGTAATGGGAATGGGATGTTGGCCCATGGGTTTACCCATGTTTAGGCCTATTTTGTAAAGTATAAATAAGTAGCTAGGAGATGTAAATATCCTAGCCGATAAGCTAAGTGCTAAGTGCAAGTATGGTTTGTATATGCTCTGTGCATATTTGTGAGAAACTTGTAGAGCTAAGTGCAAGTGGTTGTAACAGACTGTGAAAGTCTTTGTGCTAGACCTAGCTCGGGGAAGGAGGATCTGGCGGGGTGCACGTAGATCTCTTGTCCTATGCGGAGTAGGTTTTTTTTGGCTCTGTGCATGTAGATGACTGATTGAAGATAATAAAGAAGAAGAGTTGGTGGACGCAGCCCCAGGGTGGGGGTGACCACGTAAATACTATGTTATTATGCTCTATGCGATGTTATGATGTGTTTATATCTTTCTTTACTTGCTAAGTGCTTTGATATAGATGAATAGATCTATTTATGCTTTGTGCTTATGGACCCTAAATGCTAGATCTGACCGATGTGAACTTTCTTAGTGCTTTAATCTGCTAGATCTAATCCATTCATTTATGCTAGGTACTTAGATACATTAGATCTGGGTGAATGCCATGATGCTCTGTTTTCTCTGCAGAGTAGATAATGGTTAAATAATGATGAACTAACGGTGCTAAGTGCTCTATTAAGTATTATAATCACAGATCTGTGTCCCAGCTAAGGTTGCAGACACCCAAGTCTTGCAACCAACCCTGCCTCTACCTCGGGTGAGACTTCATCTACTTCGCAGGTGTTGCCGAAAGGGCCGGTAGTTAGGGTTTTGTTGTTGCACTGTTGTAGTGTTGAACCCTGGGTCTACCCCTGTGCCAACAACGAGGATTATGGAAGAAATGTTCAAGCAATAAATGTTTATGTGGCCCCAAAAAATATTGAATGTTACAAATGCCACAACTATGGACACATAGCTCGAAATTGTAGAAGCGTGATAAAAACTCCCATGAAAGAAAATATTGATGACAAACACATGAAGGCTTGGAGAAGAAGTGAAAAACAAGAGGAGCAGGTAAATCAAGAACAAGTCCAAGGAATCATACTTTCAAGATTTGCAACAGCACAAGATCATGATAAATTTACAGGAAAAGAGGAAAGTTTTGGAATTCAAGTAGAGGATGAAGAAGATCTCAAAAATTAGGATGATAACATAATTCAGAAAGATAAAGAAAAGGAACATCAGATGATGGACCTGCCACCGGAACTGTTGCATAGGCCTCTTCAATTGCCGACTCTAGGGATATCCACAGATGAAGGTGAAGATGAATCTTCATTAGAGAGGGTATTTTTCTGATCCATCCAACTTGGAGAATCCCAGGTAATATGAATATTAGACGGGGGAAGTCTATGTAGTAGCTGAGACAGATCAAAGAATCAAATTTCGAGGAGCTTACAAAGTTCGAGTAGACAGACTCAAAGCAGTTAGTTAAAAGAAGTACAATATGGACATAGATGGATTCATAGAGTGGTTCAAAGATAAAGGAATATTATCATAATGGATGATAATGATACATGAATATTTTATGCTTATTCTTGAATGATTTTAATATATGTCAGTTGAATTACATGAGGAAGCACCAATGGACAATAACTCCAAAAGGAAGCAGCTACATGAATACCTACATTGATATACACATCAACGTGCAATCAAATCATCAGAGGGAGAGATTCAGAAAGGAATATCAAAAGAATACAAACATGGATACACACCCACATGGGGAGATATTATTTTAACCAAGATTGGTTAGAGAAGGTACAATGTCAAATTGACAGGGGGAGTTAATCCTTTGTCAAAGGGAGAGAGAGAGTAATTAAAGGACATTATAAATAGGGGGAGCATCCCCAAGGAGAGTTTAGTAAGGGGAAGCAACCCCAAAGGGATATACCCTTTTCCATTGATGTCAAAGGGGGAGAGATAGAAACATTGATGAGGAGAAAAGATCACAGGGAGCATGAGCATGAGTATTTCCATGACTAAGTGTTTCCATCAATTCCAAAGGGGGATATTGTTGGACAATTGGTTTAGATTGATGGACAATTGGTTTGGATAGTTGGTTGTCATTGATGTCAACTCTTGGAGAGTGATATTGTAGATTCATGTCAACCCTTGGAGAGTGATATTGTAGATTCATGTCAACCCTTAGATATTGATGTCAAACCTTGAGTATGTCCGGTAGCACATTTCGGTATCCCCAGAGGTGTGGTTAAGGAACCCTACTTTGTTTGAGTAATAATGTAAAGAAGATCAATGAATTTGCAGGTGAGACTATTTTAGATGGATAGTACATGTTGTGTTGTTTCCGGTGATATGTGGTACATCACATAACTCCTCATGATTAGGGAGATATGGCTTAGTGAAGTTGGAGAACCCTTATGAGTTATCTAGAAGCCCCTAGAAGGTCAAAGAAGTCAATTATTCTAGAAGCTCCTAGAATAATTTTACTAGTCAAAGTGGTTGTAACTAGGAGTTAATCATGGGTAAAGTTGTTGCAATAAGAAAATAATTAAAAATAAATTAGTTGCAACAAGAAATGGTGAGTTTACTAATTATGGATAGCGTGGTTGCAAGTGGGTAAAGTAATTGAAAGTGGGTAAAATAGTTAGAAGATGACTCCTAAAGGAAGCCACTTGGAAAGTATAAATAAGAGAGAAAGAGACTCCCATTAGCACTTACCTACCTATTGAAATTTATTGAATATCCATTTTATGAAATTTTATTTGTAGGTATACATTGACAAATCTGAGAAAGAGTAGGTCTGAGGCATCGAAAGTTTCAGAGCTGTAGAAAGTGTGACTATTCCAGGGTTTCTAAGGTTATCCATGAGCTTCAAAAGGAGAAGTCACGTACATTCATGGAACAATGAAGGACAAAGCATGAACATCCGTGAGGTTACAGAGCAAAGAGCACAGATCTATGAAAAGATAAGAAACGGGTTTAAAGATATATTCATCCTAGGTTACTGAGGATGAGGTTGGTTTGTTGGTCTGAGATATGAAGCACCAGGTCGGTTACAGAGTGTAAAGGTATGTCTATATTCTTATGAGGTTATATCTTAGTGATGTTGTGGAGCATGCTTGAGGCATGACTTTGTGAGGTTTGGTATATGCTCTCTTGGAGACATGGTACTGTTGTAGAGTATGATTTGAGGTAGATATGTTGAAGGATATTGTTGATGCACATAGTTGGTTATATTGGTATATATTGCGGTGCATTGTGAGAAAAGTTTTTTAGTGGTGTTGGTATATTATTGGCTTATGAGTTGTACATATTTAAGGCTACATAACAATGAGGTTTTGGCACATGGTTTGATGTAAGGGTTTATGGTATTTGGTTTATGGATAATATGATGTATTGCTAGAGGCCCTTTGTTGGTTAGTTTGGAGTATGTCTTTGGTGCATGTTTGATGCACTTGTTGAGGTATAGGTTGGTACTTGGTTGTGATTGGTACATGCTTGATATAGGCATGTGTGGGTGATGGTTGTGAGTTGTTATGAGTAGTTTTGTTTGATGCATATCTAGTGGTGATATTGTGCGTATGGTTGAGAGTTGTTTTGGTGATTGATCTTGGTGATTACATCTAGTTTGGTTGATGAAATTATTGTTACATATGGTTGGTACAGGTTGTTACAGGTTTCTGGTACAGGTTAATGTGATAGGTTTTATAGTGATAATATTGATAGAAACAAAGACAATGATAGTGAATTTGGAAGAGTTTTGTAGTAGTCCGTGATTTGTAGAGAAGAGATCCACGTACATCCGTGTGTTGCAGAGTAGACATGTCATGGATCTATAGAAAAATTTTGAGGATTGTTGGTATAGGTTGTGACAATTTTTCGGTACAGGTTGACAGTGACAGAGTTATGGTGTTAGTGGTTGATTCAATGATAGTGACATGTTGTCTACATTTGGAATTTATATTTCAGGGTGGTAGGATGGGGCAAGGAAAGGGGGTTGTACCCTCCTTCCGGTTGGTACTAGAGAACTAGGGAGTTAGAGATTCCTTCATGTTGGAGCCTATGAACTAGGTGGTTGTAGCCACCTTCCGGTTGGAGTCAAATAAATTAGGGGGTTGGAGCCTCCTTCTGGTTGGAGCCAGAGAATTGGGGAGTTGGAGATTCCTTCAGGTTGGAGCCTGAGAAACTAGGGGGTTGGAGATGTAGAATTGGAAGTTGGTGCTTCCTTGAATGTAATTCTTTAACATATAAGAAAATCATTATGTGTTTTTCTCCCACATTGGGTTTACATGTAAATATTGGTGTACTATGTATTGTGTGGATGTGTTTATTATTGTTTATTATGCATTTATGTATGCTAATGTTTAGGATGCGATAATATAATGATGATCTGATGAACAATGTTGAATAATTTAAAAGAATATACATTGTGGTTAAAAGGATTAATAAGTGGTATAAATTTCTCATTACTGATTCACCCCCCCTCTCAGTAATCCAACATACCATACATCTTGTATCTTCTTGATTTATCACTTAGTGATAAGGGAAGAGTTCCCATCATTTGTTTTCCTTTCAATAGATCATCTTGCATCAACTCTGACACATTATCTGGGTATGATCCAGAGATAGAGCACCTTGATGGTTGTTAACCTCATTAGCGGTTATTTTGCATTCGACAAGGCGGAGCATTATTGGGCCTTAATTGAATGATCCTTGTCATTGTTCAAATTCAATACATATTTTACAGTGATAGGTTGTGCTCGTACCATAGGGCCCATTTACATTACTGGTGGGTTTCCTTCGCACTTGGAAGGTGTTTACATTATTGACATCCATGGGTGATTTTAAGAACCCCCCCTAAATTTATATATATAATAAATGGGCGAATCCCCATGATACATAGGAAAAATTGAAGGCTATTTTATCAATAATATAATATGTATATATAATTTTTTAGCGAATCTTTTAGTCAATTATATAATCTTGTAAAATCTTGGCGAATCTTTCAATGAATTATAAAATATTG
>JASDQU010884441.1:0-28547 GCA_032191745.1 Picea mariana
GATTTATCTTCTGGTTTATGTTCTTTCCTTCATATAGTCTGGTCAAGGCATCAAACATCTCTTTAGGAGTCTTCTTGGATGACACATAATGAATCAGGTGGTCTTTGATTTAATCTGCAATGATTCTTTTAGCCCTTATTGTGTCCTTTTGATGCTTTGCCTTCTCTGCAACATCGTCGGGTTCCGGTATTTTGTTTTTGACGAATCTTGCTAGGTCATTCTCTTCAAGAATGAGGCCAATCCTATACTTCCAAGCACAGAAGTTATCCACTCCTTATAACTTGTCAACAAGCTTAATGCTTGCAGACATCTTTACTTGGAGCTAGGAAAATGACCAAAAAATGAAAGTGCTCAAAATCAAAAAATGAACTTACCAGGAGATGTGCTTGGCTGAGGCGAGCATCCTTGTGTGTTTGGATCTGAGAAAATCCAACTTTTTCTCCTTCAAATCTGATCTGTGGATTTCTGGACTGGTGCTTCTGGTACCTCTAATACTCTGGTACTTCTAGTACTTCTGGTACTTCTGGTACTTTGTGAAACTAGGGTTACACTTTCTGGGAGATCCAGCCACTGAAAAGGTGTGCTGATGATGCCAAATTGATCCTTAGGGGAGGGCGCAACTTTCTAGATAGTTTTAGGGATGAAAAGCTTCACTTTTGAAAAACCCTAATTTGCAGGTACGGCAATAGTGACATTTTTCTCTTGCGAAAGATGCTTCCTTTAGCTTGGCTCTGATACCATGTTAATGTTTAAGCCATTATTATAGATGTTTTCATTTCATTAGATAACAATAGCATAATCCAAGATCACTGAGAAATACACAATCACAAGAGACACAACATTTATTTTGGGAAACCCTCTAGGGGAAGAAAACCCAGCAAAACTTCCTTAATATAGATAGCCAATACAATGCCAAAAGATCTCTTATGCTAATACAGAAAGTCCTCTCCTAGATATGCGCCACTCTCTCTCTCCCTTGTCGGTAATAGATCAGAACTTTCCCTTCAAACTGAGCAAGTGAGTTATGTCTAAGTGAGGTGCTAGTCTCCTTTATTTATACAAGTATGGCACATGTGAAGTGTATCCTCACTGGTAGGGCCAACTTCTCAAACTGGGTGGGTAAACCCACCTTTATTATATTTCTGGGTCTCTTTAATAACTGTTGGGGTCGACTTCTTATTCTACCTATTACAATTGTCTTTTGACCAATCTGCAAAAGGGGATTTGGTCCTATTATAATAACCGACATGATCAATCCACAATGGGGATTGATCCTATGAATAAAATAATAATAAGAATACTCTTTGCAGTTACATTATTTCAACAATATAATTGGCACTTAGTTGAATGATTCTCTGTTTTTCTCTGGATGTCATACCTTGAGGCAACTTTCTGGTTACCAAATAGTTGGCTACATCTGCATACCAAGAGGTGAAAGTAGAAATGGAAAATAAATTCTCATTCAGAAAATCATCATCTACTGGAGTATTGTCACCTGTATGGATAAGCCTAGATAGGAAATTAACAACCAAGTTGTCTCTTCCAGACCTATCTATGATAGTGATTTAAATTCTTGTAGTAACAACAGCCATCTAGTTACTCTCGCATTTGTAACAGGTTTATTCATTAGAAATATGATAGTTGAGTGGTCAGTGTGTACAAAAACTTTGTATCCTTTTATATAGTGTATAAACTTGTTGATGGCATGTACTACTGATAAAAATTATTTCTCTGTGACAGTATATTTTTCTTCAGTAGGTGAGAGGTTCTTACTAACGAAGTATATAGCATAAGGAATCTACCCTTCCCTTTGTCCTAATACAGCTCCCAAAGCGGTATCTGAGGCATCTGTACAGATATGGAAAGGAAGAGACCAGTTTGGACCTCTCAAAGCAAGAGCACTTGAAAGTTTTGTTTTTAAGATTTCAAAGGAGATTTTTAATATTTCAAAGGAGATTTAGCATTGCTCATCCCAACAAAATTTAGCATCTTTCGTTAGTAGCTTGAAAAGGGGGGCAGCTAGGTTTGTAAAATTTTGAATAAAACTCCTATAGTAGCCGTCATGCCCTAAGAAACTTATGATTTCCTTTTGTGAACTAGGGATCTTAATTTGGGAAATAATGTCGATTTTGGCACTATCCGCTCTTATTCCAGTACCAGAGATGTGGTGACCTAGAACAATTCCTTCAGTAAGAAGCATTCTTGATTTTTTGTGACTAAGTGAGAGGTTGGTCTCTTTACATCTAACCAGTACCTTCTTCAAATTATCCAATGCCTGTTGGAAATCATCCCCATATACCGTGAAGTCATCCATGTAGACTTCCACACAATCATTGGTTAGATCAGAGAAAATAACCAAGACAGCCCTCTGAAAGGTAGCAGGGGCATTACATAACCCAAAGGGGAGAACCCTATAGGCATAGGTTCCCCAAGGATAGGTGAATGTGGTCTTATCCTGGTCTTCTGGTGAAATTTGTATTTGGTTGTAACCACTAAACCCATCCAGGAAAGAAAAGTACCTCTTCCTAGATAAGGTATCCAAGACCTGATCTATGAAAGGTAAAGGGAAGTAGTCCCTATAGGTGGCCTTGTTTAGTTCTCGAAAGTCCACACAAATCCTCCATTTCCCATTTTTCTTTGGTACAATAACTAATGGGGAGACCCATTTGCTATCTGATATAGGGTAAATGAAATTGGCTTGTAGGAGTTTTTGGAGTTCTTCCTTTACTATATTTTTCAAGGCTGAGTTCATTCTTCTATGGGGCTGTTAGACAGGTCTGATCTGATCATTAGTGTAAATATGATGCATACATGTATCTGGGTGGATCCCTTTCATGTCAGAGTAATCCCATGAAAATGCATCAGATTGCCCTTGAATCATTTGTACCAATTTTTGTTGTTGATTTGTTTCTAGGCTGGCATTGATATATAAGGAGTTCCCAGGACTGATTTCAATAGCTTGGACAGAATATTCCTTCCCTTCCTCTACTTTTGAAAGAGTGGCTATTGTAGAAGTGGAAGGGTGCCAAGTTTCTTGAAATTCAGGGCTAAATATGTGTGTGTAGTTAAGGATAGATTGGGGATAGTCAATGCATGCCGAAGCAGCCAAGAATAGACTTAGGATTTGTTCTTTAGAGTGTTCTTGTATTCCTTTTACTTGTTCAAGTTTCAATGAGGGATGAGTATAGTCCTCCTCCCCATAAGGATTCTCCAACCAGAAAGGAACTTCAGTGGTTGGTTGGGCAGGGGGAAAAAGGATAAGTTTTTGACTTTGAGTGCCATTAGAAATTGTCATTTCTCCAGATCGACAACTGATGAATGCATCATTAGTGGCCAACCAAGGTCGGTCGAGTACCACTGGGTGTCCTGGTTTGGGGGATTTGGGATGGATTACCAAGAAATCCACATGGTATTCCCAAGAGGACAATGTCACTGTTATATCATCTAAACATCCTGCTAGAGTGATGACTGATTCATCTGCAAGCTCTAGAAAAGTTTGTGTAGGTCTTAAGTGATCTAGTTGCAGTGTTTTCATAGTGTTTACTGAGATCACATTTATTGATGCCCCTAGATCAATCAATGTGTTAGGTAAGGCAACACCATTGATTTCTATGGTTACCACTAGGTTCCCTAGATCACTATACATGGAAGGCATTTCTGTTATAAATTCAGATAACTACCCTACCACCCGTATGACAGGAGGTTCCTTCCTCTTTCTCCCTGGATTTTTAATGCAAAGGTCCCTTACAATTTTAGCATAGATAGGTATGTCTTTAATGGCATGTAGTAGTGGGGTCTTTACACATATATTTCGGAGTTCAGTCTCTAGATTATGTTCTAGAGGTTCCTCAGTTTTCTTTACGAGCAACCTTTCTGGGTAAGGGGGATTCATTTCATGGGGTGTTTCTACTGCAAGGGAGTTGGGAGAAGGGATTTCTTGTGGTACTAGAGCGTTTCTTTTTCCATTCAATGGATCAGTCATATGTTCTTCTCTTTGATCATTTGGACATCTATTTGTTCTTCTTGGTTTGTGTGATTATGCACTTGTTCCTCTTGAATGACCATAGTGGGATTTTTTTGTTTACAATTCTTCTTGATCTTAATTCAATTCCATTAAATAGAGTTGACATTATTACATATGTAGGAAAGGTTTGTACTTCAACGTTTTGTATAGGTTGTGTCGGTCTGTTATTTAGGTTAGGGATAGGTTGTACAAGAATAGGGGTAGGCCAAGGAGGGTTTTGGATGGGTGCAGCTTGCATTGGTTGTTGCATATTTGGATTCACGGGTAGTGCAAGTGGTTGTTGTAGTTTTGGGGGTGGAAGAAGAGTAGGGGGTTAAATCCTGGGAGCAACTGTGAAATATTCGAAGGATATTGTGGATAGGTGGGAAAATTCATTGGTTGAAAGGGGACATTTCCATATACAGGTCCTCTCCACCCTTGTTGCCAAGTTTGGGTTTGTGTCAGCCACTGAGGATAAGACATGGGGGGTACCCATTGTTGTTGGGAGTATTGTGTAATTGGGTCGGCAAACATGCTAGGGTTTTGTTGTCTCCATGGTCTCCTAGGGGTGTAGGATGTCTCAGGTTCTCCTACTCCCTTGAACATGGCCTTGAGTCTGGGAAGAGAAGGGCATTCATTAGTAGGATGGTCCTCTATGAAAAGACCACAAATTTCAATAACATTGAGGGGGCATTCCTTTTCAGGGTGTTTCCTCCTACACTGATGACAGAAAATTGCTAACGCAACATTTTCTTCCTCTTGTTTTCTTTTAATTTTCATGGTATCTAGTTGGGAACTGATGGTGTGTAGGATATTTGTTTTAAATTTTTCCAATAGATTTCCTAGTTCAATCCTCATGACACCTCCAGATGTGGGTTTAGCAATTTTGTTGGTAGGGTCCCTTATACTTTTCCCCATTTTAGCTTGACTGCGAGAGTAACTTTTACAATACTCTACTATTTCTGCAAATGGATTTTGGTATACATCCCTAGAACTCATGAGGCTTAACACTTCAATGAAATCATCCCTCACACCCTTTGGAAAGACAGTCCTAATTGTAGTTGTATCTAAGGAAAACTGCTTAGTCTTTTGGTAATTGTATAAGAACCTCTCTAGGTAGTCTTCTAAGCTTTATTCCTCCGATTGTTTCATTTTGAATATATCATTCCTAGCATCCCTAGGTCTAAAGTAATCTTCATATTTCTAAAGGAAGGTCTCCTTCATACCATCCCAAGACAAAATTGTGTGTTCCCTTAAGCTCATGAACCACCGCAGTGCCAAATCTTTTAGTGTGGCTGGGAAAAGTTTTAATTTTTTAGCATTATCTGTGTAGTTATAGATCCTACACAATATGTCAAATTCAAATAAAAATGAGTCAAGGTCTTCTGTCAACATACCTCGGAAATGAGGAAGTAAAGATAATGGAATGTTCTTCATAGCAACGTCTTTAGCAATATCCAGTATGGGGAATCCAAATGTCTTTGTTTCATTGGCTATGTTTCCCTCTTCTTCTGCCATGTTTCCAAGCAATCTGTAGGGAGGTGGTGAATTTTCTCCACTGAGTGATGGTTCCACCACCGGGTTACCTGGTATCTCTGGCTATTCCAAGGTTTTGTGTGTCCTTCCAACAGCAGATGCAGCCTCTTCTATTACCACCTCTGCTTCTTTTCTAGTTTCTCCTCTAGATGGGGTCGCCAATGCTTCCTCCCTTTCTTGCTTCCTTGTGTCTTTAATCTGAATAGTGGCTTCAAATTTAGTTCCTTTTGATGTTGTTGAAATTGCTTCCTTTGATCTCTCTCCTCTGAGAATTTTTCCTGCATTAGTTTTCGATAAATTAGTATGGGGGGGGGTTCTTTGTTGTTTGCTTTTCTAGTTTTTCTGAGATTTTAGGAGAAATAAATCTACCTTTATTATGCCTGTACCTACTCATAAAAAAAATGAAATAAATGAAAATGCAGATTCCTAATTAGAGGTAGGAGTACAACCTGACTTTGGAGAAACCCCACAAAAGTGGATGCACAGGTTCTTACCTTTCATCTTACTGTCTTCTCTCCACCCTCAGATTATCCTTAAATCCAATCCAATACTTCATCAAACCAATAAATAAAAAATATGTTACCTATTACCGTTTACAAATCCCCGGCAACGACGCCAAAATGTTGGTGTGTAAATATGTTCAATGTATATCTCACACTCATTTAAATTTCAATCTAGGATTTGTAATCGAAAGAGTCGTTACACCATATGTGTCAAGAACAAGTAACCTACCTAAGTCTGTTGCATATAGGAAATAATTAATAACATAAAAATCCTATTTCTAAGATTTCTAAATACTTCAAAGTATTCTCTGAACCTAGAAGAGAAAACCGATAATAAAACTTAAACAAACATTCAATCAAAGAGATGGTGTCCTAGAGAAACAAGTCTGTTCATTTCAGGCACTTGAATTGAAAAGATGAAATTTAAGAAGCTTGTCTCCTGTAGCAATTAAAACAATCAATTCCAACCGTTCTCAAAACAAAAGCTAACTTCAACATCATGTAATTCAATCAAACCAGCATAAGGGAAGTTCAGTATAACTGAAAGACTTTATTACAGCACATGAAGTTGAAATATAAAGTCTCATGATCCCTTGCAATACTAGGTCTACTATAGTCATAAACTCAAAATATCAGTCCCACACTTCAAATTATGAAATAGCTACCTTCAACATCTGAGAATGAAATGTCTATTCGATCTAGTACTTGCTTATTCACACCAATCCAAAATGATTAACTCAATGCTCAATCCTGAAAATGAAATAAAGACCAATCACACACACAATGTTGTAAACTATCCACACAAACACACAGAATGTATACAAGGAGGTTTACCTTAGTTGGGGTGGTGGGCCCTTGCCGAACCAACAAGGAACCTCTTAAGGGAGTAACGAACTAAAAATTTTCACTCACATCCAAGAATTGACATAAAAGATCTTCTGTATTAATTCAGCTGGTAAATTGGATCAACAGTCTTTTACTTCATACATGACAATGATAAGTATTGTCTGGTTCTTACAGTATATTTTTTACATTCACTATTATATTTCCCTCCTTATCATCTATACATCATTCCTTATATAAGGTAAGTTGATACTATCAATATCTATGGATAAACATTAAACAGTTTGAGAAATTTCACATTTAAGATTTACATCGAATTTTTAGGAATCGACTCCATCCTCATGACACGAAGTGCATGAGCGATAGAGTCTCTTGCAATTGGAAAAATGACTTGAGCGCTTCTATCCAACTGTCTTCTCGGAATATTCACCATTATTCAGGTCCAACTGGCGCATTCTGGAAATAGAGGTTCTGGTACCAGATTGCACACAGTCGTGAGTCTAGTATCGAAATAGAGTAGAGAAGGTAGTACCGGAATAGCACACGTCTTGGTACCAGAATGGATTCGATACCGGATTACACGGTGTCTGGTAGTGCTGGATAGACTGCTCATAAATAAAATCATTAGGACTATACAAAATAAAACACTTTCAATCAAATTAATTTAAGAAAGTTAAACAAATATGATTTAAATCATCAATTACCTCTTTTGGACATGACATAGCTATTAGGCATGTGTTTTGGGAGGGAGTAATCCAATATAGGTTTATAACAGAGGCAAAAAGGCTTAGATATAGGGTAATATAGGGCATTATCTTATGTCAAAATAGAGACTCAACACCCCCATCCAAACCTCTGGGTATCAGTATTGAACCTTGCTCAGTTCTCCACATAGTGTGAGAGGGGTTACCCCCGATAGGCATCCCTTGCGAGGGAAAGGATCCCTACCAATGATTCCCAATACCTTGCGAGTAGTAGACTCTTTTCATCACTCTCTGTGAATGAATAAAACCTTGCGCAAGTTTTTGTTGACTAAAGACGGGGTTTCCCCCAGTCGAGAAAGAAAAAAAAGTAAAAGCATTATTTCCAAATGCACCAAACAAAGACAATGACATTGAGCCCACCAAATTCATCTAGGATGAAGGTCCTTGGCTCCCTCCACTAAAATAAACTATAGTTGGCGTTAGGCCCGATTGGCTATTGAAACACGCCACTGAGTGAAGGGGATGAAGGAGGTATGTGACCCCCACCGTAAGGAATAGCATTGAATGGGGCAGTGATTCCCATGAAGGATCCTTGAAACGGAGCATTAGAGCTCCCTACCCCTAGACCCATGGTCTATAGAGTCGAGTATGTAAGAATCGAGTTAGATTCAAAACCAGTCATCCCATATGAGAAGGGATCTCCTGACGCGTTTTGAATTAAGGGAACAGTGGTTGAAACCATCGAAGGAATTGAACCACTGCCCAAAGTTTTGGGCATCAGGACAGATGTCGTCCTGATAGGCGAAGGTGGGAGAGGAGGTACAACGCCCCCTCTAGCGGCAGCCATAATGGGAGTACGTGGACTCCCTAACGAAGTAGCAGTGTTTGCTTCCATCATTGCTCGCCAAATAAACTTGTGTTCTAGAGAAGTCACCTTGGGAGGGACTATTAGAATTAGGAGCGGCATCGATAAGTCGATTATCAAAGCATTTTCTAGCCTGAAACCTTCGGTCTCAAGGTCAGAAATGATGAATTCCTCCGAAGCAGGAAAGTCTTCTCTCGGATCTAGCTTGGAAACAATTTCACATAGCCCAGTAGCTTCAAACAATCCTTCTTGATCTAGCCTATGCCTCAACAGTGGCGGAGGTGGCTCCAAAGTAACTAACAATAGGCCCTGAAGCCTACACAAATGAAGGAGCTATTGATCTTCCACTTTGTGAATGATCAACCAACACTATAAGGTTTATCTAGAGTGAATCATAGAGCACACACTAAAAGTTCCTAAAGGTAAATCAAGCAAACAAATAACTAGTCAGAAGGACAATTACACCAATCAACACTAGAGAAACTTATCAGTGCAAGTGCAACACGAACACGGAAGCACCCTCCGGGTATACTCTGCAAAGCGCAATCCTACATCTACCCTAGGTACCATAGTATACCCCCACAGTCACCTATGTAAGTCCATAAAAATAGGCAAATGGGTTTTCAACTTGCAATCAGTCACTAGGTAGGTACAGTCGATAGTCGGGTTCATCGTAATGAGCAAGATAACAAGTCTCAATCCCTTCAAGGGTGTCGAAAGAAATTGGTCTGGAAGACAATTGAGGATATCGAATGGATTCGAGATTATTAATTTAGGTTTCTTTTTTTTCACAGGTTTATATTATCAAATATTTGATATGGATCTGATCATGGCTTGATTTTATTATCCAAATACGTTCAAGATGATTGATCCAAAAATAATTTTGGATTGCTAAAAATAATTTTATGAGCAACAACAGATAAAATTTGGAAAGTCGTCAAGATCAGATAGGCGATTTTGCATTACTGATTGCAGCCAAACTGTGAGGAATTAGAAGAATCCGTTGAAAACTCGAAACCCAAATGGACCCATTTACCTTCCACTTAGAGATTTTCCCAAAAAAATGCAAGATTTGAGAGATATTGATGTCTTTTTACGAGGAAAATTTTAGGTGGCGAAAATTAATAGTGACGCCCAGACTGTTCATTCATTGTATAAATATATGAGAAAGTTCAGAGACAAGAGGCATCAAAGAATTGGAGAGGAGGATTTTAATCCTTTCTCTTTTGTATATTATTGCTTTTGTAAAAAAAATTATTTCTTTTCAAATGGAGTAATGGATGGCTGGAATCTTTGGGAGAATGGACGAGTATTTTTAAAGAAGAATATGGAATTCCAGGTTGCTTAATGGCTTTTGTCCTGTGAGTAAAATGGTTTTATTTTCATATAATATATTCATATTCTTTGAATAATTTATTATGCATTGATTTAAATAGCTTTAGTCTTTTTTATCAATACATGGTTAATTATTATCATTTATGTATTAATTTTTCCAATCTTTAAAGTCTATTATCCAAAACAATTCTTTCAGGACTACAAAATGGACAAGTGATTCAAAAAACTTAATAGAGCGGCATATATGTATTTTGGCTTTACCCTTTTGTTTATAATTTTGTTATTTATGTTTTTTTAATCCTGTTACATGTGCAGATCTGATATCTTTAGATTAAATGATCTGTGATGTGTAGGAGGTTTATATTATAAATACCATCTATCATTTGCTTCATCAAAATACAAATGTTGTGATTATATCTTCGATTTAAATAATGGGATTCATCTTTGAGTTTTAAATTGAATGATAAAATGCATAGATTGCTTCCATATTTATCTTGTTGTAATCATGTATAATTATGAGATCACAGGTTTATGTTTGTGTTTCCTTTTCTATCATTAAAACCTATGTTGTCAATACATGTTCTGAATTTATTTAGAAAAATCATAAGGTTCATTGCAGATTTCTCTATTGGACATGGCAGTTGGATGTTCACCACTCATGAAGATGCTTGGATACACCTCAATAATTCACTGACAGAACAACTTCTTTGTATTTTTTTGTCATTTACATATCATTGAAACTAGAATGTATGGTTCATCTTTGACTATTCACATGTTCATGTTTCATTAACTTTTTTTGCAAGATTCTTTAATTTATAAAAGAAAAACAATAAATATTTTTATGTTCTTTCTTTATCTGCTTCCTAGAAGCAATCATTTTTCACATCAATTTTCGTAAGTTTCAATTAAAACTTGTAGCTTGTAAATCATGTAAATAAACGAGACTTGTATATCTTCTACTTAAATACAACTACTACAGTTACATTAGAACATATGTACATATATATATATAGTGTTTAGTAATTAGTTAGTTATTTCTCTCTTTTTTTCGTTTCTTTTAGGATTCTTAGATTGGCTAACGGAGCCATTAAACCTGTCAGAATAGGTTACACCAAACGGCTTGGGTTATTTAGACAACCCTGGACCGGATCTATTCTTCCAGTTGACGGATGGTCATTTTCGCCCGTCAACAAACCCTTCAAGACACAGAGATGTGGGTTGTTGCACCAGCATCCTGCATATGTACGTGGGCTGAGCCAAAGCAGAGCGCGTACACCTGTGATATTTTTCAAAAAGAGAAAGGCTTGGAAGACTGACTGGGTAGGAAAAAATTTTATGTACCTAGAAGGTGACCAGAGACCCTAAATTGACTCATTAAACTTGAAAAAACTCAAAAGGAATTAAAAAAACCAATTAAAACCAAAAACCTCCCACTAAGACCCTAGAGAGACTCCCTAGTGGAGTCGCCAATTCTTCTAGCGGGGAAAATCCCCCTGTTACTATATTGGGTTGAAATATAGGTAGAGCACTGAATTCCCTTAAAAGAAAATCCTAATCTGAGACTACCCCAAACTATTTGAACAAACAGACAAAAAAATAAGAAGGAAGGTTGGTAAGTGTACATTAGGCCCTAACGTCCGATGTATAATTTCTTCAACTTTGTAGCTTCCCAAGTCGTGGGTCTCTTCCCAAAGATGACCTACAAGAACACTTAGGCAAACAATGCTACAAATATACCATCTCTATCTATCAATGTTAGCATTCATATATAAACGTAGATGCATTAATCAATCAAAGATATAAATACGCAAAGTATTGGGACAGGAAAATAACTCTTTTATTCAAACTGAATATTAAAGTATTATAGCCTTCTCATTGGCAGACGCTCCATGAACCGGGTCTGGGCTCCTCTTATTGTTTCTCCAAGAGCATCATTCATGTGTTGTCTCTCACAATCAACTGATCTTATTAGGGAAAGGGAAGGGATTGCATAAAGAGAAAGGGATGAAGGGGAATGTTGAGGCCAAATATCAGAAAGGGATGCAAAGCTTGGGCTAGAACGGGAAGGGATTTTGGTAGAGTTCTTTGTTCTCTTGCTTGATTATAGAATGGGACCCCAAGACCTCTTTTTATATGACAAAAAATGTGTTTATTCGGTTTGGGGATGGGCTATAATGGGTAAAATGGTTGGGAAACCCTCGATAGCTCGTAAACTCCATCGAATTCCTTACCACTTTTTATTTTTTGCAACTTTTGGAGGTAAACACGGGTTGTTTAGCATGCAGCCTACATATGTATGTAGGATGTCTAGTATGAAAAATGCATGTGTACGTGGGAAGTAGTGCATCAGGACGCGTACAAGCTTCAAAAAATGGTTTTTTAAAGAGAGATCCTCTACAGTAAATTGGAAAATTGTGTAAGTAAAAAATGCCAATGCCATATATTCATAGGTAGGAAATTTTAGGGATATAACAGAAGGGGGGGTGTTTGTTGATGCGGGTGTACTGAAGGAGAGTATCCTTCCTGACCAATTCCTTAACATGAAAGTTAACTTGTGAGAGTCTCATGGCGGTACCATGGCCTGGCATGGGGGTGACTTGTTGTAGAAAGGAAAAAGTGCAATGGAGCCTACGGTTGGGTGGAAAGGAATTCACCCTCAGTCAGTTGGCTTGTTGAATTTTAAACTAAAACATATAATTGTTTATCAATGTATCTAGTAAATGTTTATTAATGAATATGAATTGCAGTATGTTCTCAATGCTAGCATTATATGCTAATTGAATGTGAACAATTTGAGTTTTAATGGTGTAATGTAATCTCTTCTAAAAGATTGATTGATCATCTAAAATGAATGATTGTGGGAGGTCCAATGGAGTCTTGGAACCCTGTGTTTCCCAAAGCCTTTGAATGGAAAGCTTGAAGAATATGAAAATATTCTCTACTGGGGCTATGGTGAAGCATAGACGGTGTATTGAGGAAGTGGGTCGAAGTTTGAGGGATTAGAGATATAACCCTTGTAGATAGTACTAAGGAATGCCAAAGAACAGTAAGCTCTTAAATGCCCCTTAAACATGTTGAATCCCTATTTAAACCCAAGAGGAAGCCTCAGCTACTATTCTAGCAAGGAGAATCAATATCAACAATTCATAAGAGATATGGACTTCGGAGAAATCCTATTGGTAAGAGAATCATTTGGAAAAAATAGGAAGCGATGTTGAGGGGAAATTTCCAATGGGAAAGTTTTGAGTTGATGAGAGCCATCAATCTACCAGGAGGGTAGGCCAACGAGACTTGGACCATATATCTATCAAACATTAAGCTGATAATCCTTTCATAAAGGTGGAGTTTAGAAATATCTATGGGAAATGAGTGAAATGAACTTTTGATGAGAGAAACGTGATGACAAAAATCTAAGAGTGGTAAGAGTTGTAGATCTATTGGAAATTTGGTCGATGAGATTTGAGTCATTGGATCTGATGGGGGTCCAACCTGAAGGAAGAACCTTGTTGAAGTGGTGGTGTTGGTTAATTGCAAAGTGGATTTGAGATCCAATATATCCCATATCATTAGATTTGGAGGTCTGGTGACCATCAAATCCATCAAAAGATTCCAATTCAGAAATAACTGTTTGGGAGAACCATGAAGTTGTGAAGAGTGAGTATTTCCCGATGGTGGAATCCCAAGTGGGTGAGGACCGTTGATCTACTTATGAGTCAGTCCAACGATATATCAGTTGTATATATTTCCATATACCTCACATGTTGGGTGTTTGGAGGATAACAAGCGAGGCCTTTAGCCATCACATGGTTTGAAGGTTTTGAGTAAGTAAGGACCATTCATTTTTTGAGTTCCTGATTGTTGGATCCATAAGGAGTGAGACTTTTGGAAATAATGGATCAAGGAATAGATTGGGGGTTGTGTATCCCATCTTCCCGATGAGAAATAACTTGACTCATCATTGGCCATCAATCTACCTCGGTTCGAGCGAGTCCAAGTTGTTCACCTGGGAAAGTTTACCTCATGGATTTCATGGCAGTAATCCATCAGAGGTTTGATAAGGAAGAGTGACACGTACGGGGACATGTCACTACTACGATATCACACACACCACCTTGAACATTGGTGCAGATGAAGTGGAGGAGTCCACATGGAAGCAACATAGGACTAAGGTAGTGGAGAAGAGTGCGGTACGATGACCTTAGACTGAATTCAAACCACGTAAAAACCCAAAGGAATTCTCCTTGTGAATAGAGTTCCTAGTCGTGTTTAGAGGATCATAGGTCAAAAGTGTAGTGGAAGGAGAAATATGAGTGGTTGGTTATGCCATTTGGTTTATGCAACACACCAAGTACATTTATGAGACTAATGAATGATGTTTTATTCACTTATCTAGATTCATATGTTATTATCTATTTGGATGATATATTGGTTTATAGTGCTACCTCAAAGGAGCGCATCTCACATATTATGCTAGTGTTAGAGACCCTAAAGAATCACTATCTCCTGGCCAATCTCAAGAAATGTGATTTTTCTCAATAGCCTTTGGTGTATCTAGGGTATGTGATCGGTGGAGGAAAGCTCAAGATAGATCCCATCAAGATGGAGGCCATCATGAAATCACCAGTTCCTACAAATTATACATAAGTTAGGAGCTTTGTTGGGAAAGCAAAATACTTGCAGAAGTTCATAGATTCATTTTTAGTAGTAGTTTCACCACTCCACATAGTAATAGTGGGCAATAAGAGTTTCCAGTGGGGGAAGAATCAACAGAAGGACTTTGATGAGCCGAAAAGAAAGATCATTCAAGAACCAGTTCTCATGCTACCAAACTTGTAGAATCCCTTTGAAGTGGAGACATATGCAAGTGGGTATTCCATAGGAGAATTCCTAACACATGGAGGAAGGCTTGTCTGCTATCATTCTGAAGTATTTCATGGGGAAGTCCTCAACTACCTTATCTATGACAAGGAGCTCTATGACTTGGTAGAAGTTGTCAAAAAGTGGAAGCATTATTTGATGGGAAAGGAGACCATCATCCACATAGATCATCAATCGCTCCAATATTTGCAAGCCTAGAGTAATTTACAACAAGCTAGTCACTACAAGTGGATGGGTTTTTTAAAGAAATTTCATCAAGTCGTCAAATATAAGAAGGGAAGAAAAAAGAATTGGAATACATGCTTTCAATGCCACCCACATCCAATATTACAACTTTGGGAACTCTGATGCACATGGATCCTCTTACCCATGATGCATACAAAGAGACATACACAGAAGATGAGGACTTCAAGGAGGTGTTTCCATATCTACAGGGTCAAATTCATATAGAATAAGGTGATGAGAAGGATGACTATCATTTCTAGAATGGTTTATTCTACAAGCTTGACAAGATTTATGTCCCTAAAGGTGAACTACAATGTATCATAGAGGCTCACACTTCCAAGGTTGCAGGATATTTCGGTGTTGGGAAGGCATTTGACAACTTACAGAGGTATGTGTATTGGCCCAGAATGCAGGAAGATGTAGCACAATATATTAGAAGATATATATGTTGTTATACTAGAAATCCTAGTAACATGAATCAAGTTCTATACCATCCCTTATCTATACCCACTTGACCTTGGGAAAGAATTTCCATGGATTTTGTGGGACTTTCACCAACCACCAGTAAGAGACATGACTATCTATTCGTGGTAGTTTATAGGTTCAGCAAGATGTGCATTCTCATGCCTTTTATAAAGACCATCAAAGGACAAGAAGCAACATTTTATTTGAATAGGTCTGGGTGCACTTTAGGATACCAAGGAGAATCATCTCAGACAAGGATATTATATTTCTCAGTGCACTTTGGACTACATTGTGGGAGAAGATGGATGGTAATTTGAAGAGATCTACAACATTTCATCCATAGACATATGGGAATACAAAAGTAATCAACAAGACTTTGATGCAGCTTTTGAGGGGTTAAAATCAGAAGCATCTGAAGACCTGGGATGAAAATATGATCCACATACATCACTCTTATAATAGAGAAGCCCACATTTCTACTAGTAAGTCACCTTTTCAAAAAAAAAATTGGATACTTTCCACCTTCACCCTTGGATGTTGTATATGGAGAACAAGGAGGAGTGAGGGAGAACCTCACAAGAGATGCATTACAATTAGAAAAAAATGTTGAGAATATCAGGTTGATTCATTTGCAAGTACATCATTAACTGAGGAAGTCACAAGAAAAGTACAAGGCTAGACATGACCAACAAAAAATAGAGAGAAAATTCATAGTGGGAGATAGAATATGGTTACAACTAAATAAGGAAAGATTAGAGGGTCCTAGTAAGAAGATCAAGGCTTTATGGTATGGTCCTTTTGAGGTAGTGTAAAAGGTGGGAGGTAATTCTTACAGATTCAGTCCACCCCCATACATGCACATTTACTCAGTAGTGAATGTGGAGAATCTAAAACTCTATGAGCCTTCCATGTTGGATCAGGAGGATTAGTTCTTACCTTCCATGGAGGACTTAGCACCATATGCCCAGAAAGAGTTGGAAGTGGACAATGTTTTTTAGAAGAGGTATAGAACTACAATACAAGGGCATCATGACCTTTGACATATTGTGTCGAAAGGACAACTTTGAGGCAAAGAAATGTGGTGCTCCAAGGAGAAGCTAGAGGAAAATTTTCCTCACCTCATTCAGTAAATATTTTGGGGACCAAAATCCTCCCTAAATGGGGAGGTGTGATCTAGATTGGATAATTATACTATTTATCATCTATCTCAATATTTTCTGGGTTGAAAAATTGGAGGAATTAGCCTGCAGGGCCATTTTGGCAACTGGTCGAAATTTAGAAATTTGGGTCCAAAAAACCATCTGAAATATTTCAAATTCATTTTGAACCATCAGCCAAAAAAAATTTAAGGTCCAAAAATTACTATGGAGAATAATTCTATATTCTACACACCAATAACTTTCCAACGATGCAAGAATCACCTCAATCAAAGTTTGTATGCAAAAGTTATAAATAAACAAGTTGACCTACCATATTGATCACCATAGTGAGAGTTGATGCCACGTTCGCCTCCATTACATAGACATGTGGAGTGTTGAACCTTGGGTATGGAAGCAAGCAAATATCAAGGAAGAGAAGGCAAAATGTGAACTTCGTGCAAGACGCAGTGACTGTTATTTGGTTGAAGTGAGAAAAAGAGCAGAAAAGATGGAGCGAAGTCCGAGAAAGCAACTCGTTTGATGAGGAGATCAAGAACGATAGATAAGCAATGAAAAAGGATCATGGACAAGTCATCAAGCGGAAAAAAATACCATTGGATGCTTTGGATCACCACGCGAGAATAAAGGAAAGACAGGCTGGCGAAGCCCGGAAAACGTGGGTCAAGTTGACCTAGGGTTTTAAACACCTAGGGTTTTGGTATCTGGGGTTTTGACACCTAGATTTCGGCCTAAGGATGTCGGTGAGTAATTGTAATGTATAAATAAAGTTCATGGGGACCTAGTTTGGGGTTGTTGGTCCGATATTATTGTTGATTTAGTGGTATTATTGTGTGAAAGATTACTATCAGGTGAGAGAGAGAAGTGATAAGTGTGAGAGCCTTATGGTATTGTAATATCTTCAGCTGGGTGCGAAGATCGATCCTGCAGCTTGGTGCGCAGGAAGGGGAGAGAAGGAGAGGAGAAGAAAGAAGATCTGCTAGCTAAGAGTGCAAGCAAGAACTGTATGCTTTACCTTAAACATATTATAGCACATTTCTTTGGACGTAGCCCTAGAGAGAGGGTGAACCACATATATTTTGTGTTATGTGTGATTGATATTCTATCTCTGTCATTGATATACTGTGATTGCATTATTGTGTTAGATCTAATAAGTAGATGTGCAGATTAGATCTAATATGATAAGTGAGATATGAATGATGTGTTGTTCCTGTGTTAGATCCACTTGATATTCCCCTTGGTTGTACACATCCTTGTCCTACAACCCCCTCATAATTGCTTTGGGTGAGACTGCATCTACTTCGTAGGTCTTTCTGAAAGGGCCAATAGATAGGGATTGTTGGTACGCTCTTGGAACTGAACCTTGGGTCTGCCCTGTGCCAACAAATGGTTTTGTTGCCAAGACAGGAATCTTCTTGAAGGAATGTCAAGGTGGTTTCCATTGAAGACAAATATTCAAAAGTGGATAGAGGATCAAGAAAAGGACTTCACTAAAGACCAGAACAAGAACCATAATCTTAGTACAGAGGATTGATTGGAGAAATATATCTTCACTAATATACACGAAATCTTCTATGGGGGAATCCATCAAGAGTTGTATGAGTGGCTAGCTAGATTAGCAGATACCCAATTCGAGATTCGATCTAGACCTCCTATGGTTTGGACATCAAAGTTGATCAAGAAGGTCAAGAGATTTGATAGCGTCGTATCACGTGTAGTAGATCACTAGTTTGATAGCACCATTGGAGGGTACATCACATACTTTTTTGTTGACAGAGTAGAGTCATATAGCCAAGATGAGAGATATTTATTTAAGGGACCCAGAGGAAAATTTTTACAATTCCTAAAGTTGAGACTCAAGATGCTATTGCATGAGAAGAACATCTTGAAGATACAATAAATTGGTCGGATCTAGGAAGGCTAATGTTCAAGAATTTGGACAGCGACGGCGACACGGAAGCTGGACATACACGCAGTGGGAGAGTTTTCGGAGAAGTTCACCTTGTGAACCTGTTCAAGCAAAACTGCGGGGAGGAGGGTTTCTATAGTGGAGAAGAGGCAGATCTGACAGACGAAGAGAATTCTGAACCTACCGGGATAGAGGAAAGGAAAACCACAAAGCTTCATCGGGAAGAATCAGAAACCTCAGAAACTGCGCAGACCATCGAAGTAAGTACTGTTATCCCTCCTATTGATTTAGTAGTATTAAGAAACCAGAGTAATCCCAGTCACCAGAGTGTCCAGAGCACTGTCAATAGTAGTTCACCACACATTCAGTCAGGAACCCTAGGAAGATCTATGGCAGATGAGATGAGGCTTCCTATTTTTAGGGGAGATGGATCTGAAGATCCTGATCAGCACTGGTTCCTATGTGAAGGCATATGGGGCAGATCTGACAGACGAAGAGAATTCTGAACCTACCGGGATAGAGGAAAGGAAAACCACAAAGCTTCATCGGGAAGAATCAGAAACCTCAGAAACTGCGCAGACCATCGAAGTAAGTACTGTTATCCCTCCTATTGATTTAGTAGTATTAAGAAACCAGAGTAATCCCAGTCACCAGAGTGTCCAGAGCACTGTCAATAGTAGTTCACCACACATTCAGTCAGGAACCCTAGGAAGATCTATGGCAGATGAGATGAGGCTTCCTATTTTTAGGGGAGATGGATCTGAAGATCCTGATCAGCACTGGTTCCTATGTGAAGGCATATGGAATATTAAAAATGTCACTGATGAAGATGTCAAAAGAACAAAGTTCAATACCACTCTAAGGGGTCGCGCACTGAGCTGGTACATGAAGCTTGTTCAGGGACTTGCACAGACTAAGGCACTTGATCAGATTAAGAGTGAGTTGATTGCAGAGTTCAGGAAACCCAAGTCAGAGTCACAATGTATTACAGAGATGAAAGAGATCAAGCAGAAGGTGGTCAAACCTGTTTGGGAGTTCGATCAAAGATTCAAATCCTTAACAGGTCTGTTGACTTTTCAAATCCTAGATGAACAGAAAAAAGAATGGTTCATTGTTATGCTCTTGCCACACATCATAGTCCCTCTGATGCAACAGAAGATTTATTTGCAGTATGAGTCATTGGAGATCGCCATGAAGCTTGAATCAGCCCCTATAGGAGAATCCAGCTCAAGTATGAGCTAGATCTTGAGTCAGCTAACTAGTTTGTCTTTGCAGGTCAAAGATATGAAGAAAGATAAGGGAAAAGATAAGAGAGAAGACATCTGGTGTGTCAGATGCAGATCAAAAGGCCATGACAAGGAACATTTTCCCATATTCAATGAATACTTGGCTTCTGGAGCTCTAAGCCCTTTAAAGCAAGTCACCTTACCTTGGTGCAAGGTATGCAGAACCAGACATCACCTTGGTGAGTGCTACTACATGCAAAAGTATGTTCATATACCCACAAATTTGTATTGCATGTTCTACAAGTCTATGGGACATGATGATAAGGATTGTAGGGCTTACGATCTCATGCATGAAAGGTCGAGAGACATATATAAGATTCAAGGTGAAGTACCGCAAGAAGGAAACACTACGCAGTATAATTCTCCTGGGAGAGGAAAATTCAATCCTCGTGGTGGATTCAGAGGAAGAGGAGGAGGAGGGGGAATGGGTCGAGGCCATGGACAAATCATCTGTTATAACTGCGCACAATCAGGACACCTTGCAATGGATTGTCAGAACCCTTGTACCACTTGCAACTACTGCAACTCGTTTGAACATGTTATAGAAGATTGTCTTGTGTTGTTAGCTAAGCTTTGGGAGAGATGAGGACCTCAGCAGAACCCACAAGTGCAACTGATATATGATAAGCCTCGTGGAGAAGACCCTAGAGTCATTGTTATTACCAGAGGAAGCGTTGTTACAGGAGAAGATGGACTGACCCAAGGGAATATTACAGAAGACTCAGGAATCAGGAAGGCTATAGAGAAGACACAAATGTTCAATGCAAAGAAAGAAAGACAAATGTTTGAGTAAGAAAGAATCGAATTCAGAGGACCCCGAGGTTCTTCATCAAAGACAAGACCAGAAGTGAGAGAATATGGAATGCCTCTAGCATTTGATCAGTCTACTTCACCAAAAGAAGGAAAAGAGGTAAGCAAGCTCATGGAATTTTTGTATACTTGTATTAAGTTAGTTCAAGATGAAATCATTGTACAAGAGTTACAAAATTTAATCAGACAATATGAGCTAGGAAGGATAGACCCCTTACTGAATAGGGCAGTACACCAAATTGGTAAGAAGAGAAGGACAAATAAGGAATTACATTTGAATGCTCAAATACGAGAGTATGAGATAGACTATGTAGTCCTCAACTTAGGGTTGGAGGTCAATGTCATGACGAAGCAGACCTAGGAACTGATGGGAAAAGCGAAGTTGATCTATTCCCCTATTAGGCTTATGATGGCTATTCAGTAAGATGTAAGCCCTTTTGGTAGGTTATAACATGTCCCTGTAGACATTGATGGAGTAAGAACATTTGCAGATTTTGAGGTAACTGAGATAGTTGATGACAGTTTCCCTTACCCTGCATTGTTAGGAATTGATTAGGCCTTTAATAATTCCACTGTGGTTGATTTAAAGAAGAGACATATGACTTTTGAAAAAGATGGCCTTAGGGTCATCGCACCTTTAGATCCAGATGAAGGTCAGCGGTACACAGAACCTATCAGAGAAGAAGACCACACATATGCAGTGGAAAACATATACAAGCTAACAACCAAACAGCGGGATTACATTAATCCCACAGTCGATGGAAAATTAAGCTGGCAAAGTGATAGTGCATGTTCATCAGACTCAGAAGAAGCACTGGAGAACTAGGAGAATAAGATGTATGAAGTATCTACAAGAAGATGTACTAGATTAACCAGAGAAGTTCGTTTGATTGGCACAACAGTTAGTAACTTACCCACCTTTGATGGTCTGAACCCTTTAGAAACCTTCTTGGCGGACTTTGAAAAGAGTGTACCAATGCAACAAATATTGTTGGCAATGGATGAGGCCCTGAAATCCACACCAGGAAGATGGTGGGGGGCACACAAAAGTAACATTACATATTGGATACAGTGTTGTACCCTGATGACAGCGCGCTTCTCAGCACAAGTAGAAGGATGTGCAGTTCAATACACAGGTCGAAGTTTCCCAAAGGACCATGTGCGAAGCTATGAGGAATCCTGGAGCAACGTTCCTCAAGAGCAATGGGTACAAAAATTCATCAACATGCTAGACACGACACCTATCAACTGGTACCTTCAAGAAGAGTTGTGCCTCATCACTACAGATTGGAAAGGTATGACTCAGAATTTTGTAACCACCTTCTTATTTGAAAGTCAATATCCTTTAGTAGATCAATCATTATAGATTGTGAAACAGAAAGTATTTGAGGAGGTATCTAGCCTTCCCTTAGAACAGGAAGAGGATGAATGGACTACGCCTCTCCAGAAACTACAAGGATATTACAACATCAATGTCGATGAAGACGATGATCCGAGGAAGGTGAACATCAAAGAAACAGAAGGCCAAAGATATGTGGAAGGACTAGGAGTGGAGCTACCATTTATTGGACAGCCGATTAAGCTTAAGAAAGTCAATATTGGAACAGAGCACACACCAAAGTTTGAAAATGTTGGAGATTATTGGGATGTTGCTACTATTGACAAAATTACAGAGTTACTGCATGAATATCAGGACTTGTTTCCAACCAAGTTCACTGATATGAAGGGAATTAAAGGGCCTATGGGTGAGATGTGGATTCCCTTGAAGCTAGATGCTAGACCAATCAAATAGAGACCTTACAGACTAAACCCTAATTATAAGGAGAAAGTGAAAATTGAGCTAGAAAAAATGTTGGAAGCAGGGATTATAGAGTCTGTCGAAGAGTCAGAGTGAATAAGCCCTATGGTGGTGCAAGACAAGAAAACATGAGATATCAGGATATGCGTAGATCTCAGGAAGCTGAATGATGCTTTTTTGCATGACCCCTTCCCTACACCATTATTGACGAAGTGTTAGATAATGTGGGAGGCCAGGAAGTATATTCTTTTACAGATGGATTTTCAGGATACCATCAGATCCGAATTGCCAAGGAAGATCACCACAAGACCACATTTGCAACAGAATTGTGATCCTATTAGAATACAGTGATGCCATTCAGATTGAAGAATTCCCCAGCCATCTTTTCCAGGGTGGCGGTCGAAGCATTCAAGGAATTTCAGCATAAATTCCTAGAAGCATATTTTGATGATTGGACTGTTTTTGGTTTACTAAAAAATCATATTGAATGTCTAAGTCTAATGTTGGATAAATGCAGGCAGTGTCAAATTGCCTTGAACCTGAAGAAATGCATTTTATTTTCACCATTTGGAGTTTTTTTAGGTCATATTGTATGTAAGCAAGGATTGCTGGTAGATCCATCCAAAATTTCCATTATAGTTGATCTACCCCCTCCTACTTCAGTCAAACAGTTGCGCACTGCGTTAGGACACACAGGCTACTAGAGGAATTTCATTAAGGGATATGCTCAGATTACAGCACCTATGGAGAATTTGTTGAAGAAATATTGTCATTTTAGTTGGACAAAAGAATGCCAGCAGAGCTTCGACACACTGAAACAGAAAATGGTTACTGCACCTATTTTGGTTTTCCCAGACTGGACCAAGGAATTGCATGTGCATGTCGATGTGTCTTCCATTTCTTTAGGAGCTATGTTAGCATAACTTGGAGGAGGAAATATTGACCACCCGTTAGCCTTTGCTAGCAAGAAGCTATCAACTGCTGAGATTAATTACACCACTACAGAGCGAGAAGGGTTAGCCATGTTGTATGCATTGCAAAAATTTCACCACTACTTGTTGGGAGGACACTTTAAAATGTTTACTGATTACTCCACACTGAAATACCTAGTCAACAAGCCAGTGTTGGGGGGAAGGATATGCAGATGGCTTCTTCTATTTCAAGAATATTATTTTGAGATCATAGTAAAGACAGGGAGGATGAACAAATGTCCTGACCACTTGTGAAGGTTGGAACATGGCGAAGAGTTGACCAGTTTAGAGGATGCATTGTTGGATGCACAGCTACTGGCCATTAGAAATATCTATGACCACTTCATAGAGATATTCCATTTCCTATCAACAGGAATGGCACCTAGTGAGTACACAATTCCTCAGAAGAAACAGCTAGTAGTGTGCATTGCAGACTTCTCACTTATAGTTGGACATCTATACAAGATGGGACCTGATGAGATATTAATAAGATGTGTTATGGAAGCAGAACAACCACTGATCCTCATAGAGGCTCATGAAGGCATCGCAGGAGGTCATTATGCAGGAAATGAAACTGCGCAGAAGGTTCTCAGAGCTGGCCTTTGGTGGCCTACCTTACACAAAGATGCTAAAGACTATTCCAAAGTCTGCGATGTATGCCAAAGAGTTGGGAAACCATCTAGAAGTGATGAAATTCCATTATCCCTACAACTGAACCTACAAGCATTTGAGAAATGGGCCATTGACTTCGTTGGACCTATAAATCCACCAAGAAAGAGTACAGGAGCAAGGTACATAATTATAGCAACAGAGTACTTGACTAGATGGGTCGAAGCAAGAGTAGTTAAGGACTGTAGTGCAACTACAGTTGCACGCTTCATATTTGATGACATCATAACTAGGTTTGGATGCCCAAAGATCCTTATGAGTGATCAAGGCACACACTTCATCAATAAGACAATTGAAGCCCTGACTAAATAATTTGCAGTCCACCATCAGAAGAGCACACCTTACCATCCACAAGTAAATGGGACAGTTGAAGCATTCAATAAAATCTTGGAGACAGCACTGACAAAGATTTGCAGTGTGAACAAGGATGATTGGGATTTAAGAGTACTAGCAGTATTATGGGCCTATAGGACCAAGAAGCTGACAATGCAGACCCCCTTTAAGTTAGTATATGGTCTTGAAGTTGTTGTTCCAATGGAATATTTGGTACCAAGCCTGAGGATTGCTACCTTTACAGATATGGATGACCCTGGCATTGTTCGAGAGAGGCTTGCACAGTTGGTTGAATTGGAGGAAGATAGATTTATTGTAGGATTCCATCAACAAGTACAGAAGGAAAGAGAGAAGGCCTACCATGACAGGCACATCAAGAAGAAGGCATTTAAACAAGGTGATCTAGTCCTGATATATGACAACAAGTTCATCAAACATCCTGGGAAGTTCAAACACATTGGTTAGGGTCGTATGAGATCACTTATGTTATAGAGGGAGGAGATGCACAATTGAAAACGTTGAATGGAGAATGGAAGGAAGGATTATTGAATGGGATTCAGATGAAGTTGTACTATGACAAAAATTTGTCTCGTAGCTCTCAGTAGAAGCATGAAGAAAAGGGTCTAGGTACTAGGTGCAGTTGAAACTGGGTACCAGAAACAGAAAAGACAGTCTCCAAAGAGGAGGAAAATGAGCCATAGAGCAGAAAGCAAAGGTTGCACTGCGCAGTCAGAAGTTGAAGTAAAATAGGAAGCTCAAATATGAAGTGCCTCGGGATGAGTCACGGGTGAGTGTTGGGGGCCTATTGGCCCTTGGGTATGGAAGCAAGCAAAGATCAAGGAAGAAAAGGAAAAATGTGAACTTTGCACAAGACGCAGTGACTATTATTTGGTCGAAGTGAGAAAAAGATCAGAAAAGATGGAGCAAAGTCCGAGAAAGCAAGTCGTTGGATGAGGAGATCAAGAACGACAGATAAGCAAGGAATGAGGATCGTGGACAAGTAAGCAAGCAGAAAAAGCTACCATTGGATGCTTTCGATCACCACGCGAGAAGAAAGGAAAGACAAGCTGGTGAAGCCCGAAAAACGCGGTTCAAGTTGACCTAGGATTTTAGACACCTAGGGTTTTGGTATCTAGGGTTTTGACACATAGGTTTCGTCCTAAGGATGTTGGTGAGTAATTGTAATGTATAAATAAAGGTCATGGGGACCCAGTTTGGGGTTGTTGGTACGATATTGTTGTTGATTTAGTGGTATTATTGTGTGAGAGATTACTATCGGGTGAGAGAGAGAAGTGCTAAGTGTGAGAGCCTTCTGGTATTGTAATATCTTCAGTTGGGTGCGAAGATCGATCTTGCAGTTGGGTGCACAGGAAGGGGAGAGAAGGAGAAGACAAGAAAGAAGATATGTTAGCTAAGAGCGCAGACAAGAACTGTATGCTTTACCTTAAACATATTATAGCACAGTTTTGTGGGCATAGCCCTAGAGAGAGGGTGAATCACGTATATTTTGTGTTATGTGTGATTGATATTCTGTCTCTATCATTGATATACTATGATTGCATTGTTGTGTTAGATCTGATAAGTAGATGTGCAAAGTAGATCTAAGATGATAAGTGATATATGAATGTTGTGTTGTTCCTATGTTAGATCCATTTGATATTCCCCTTGGTTGTAGACATACATGTCCTGCAACCCCCTCATAACTGCTTCGGGTGAGATTGCATCTAATTCGTAGGTGTTGTCAAAAGGACCAGTAGTTAGGGCTTGTTGGTGCTCTCTTGGAATTGAACCCTGGGTCTGCCCCTATGCCAACATGGAGTTATCCACATAGTGGATTTTCTAAGAACATGGTCAAAAACCTTATTACAATTTAGAGTTGAGGAATTCAAAACCCTAACCCTAGATGGTTATCAGGCTATGTTAAATACCAGGTTTCTAGGAGGAGAATGGATTTCGTTCTATGTTATTATATTTTATTCCAAAGAAGAGTAGAACAACTAGGAGTGGAAAATTAAAGAGCATCACAGAGGAGGTTAATGTTTTGTAGCATTCTAATTGACCACAAGTCTTAGGTAACTCCATAGAGAGTGTCTTCTCCTTTGTACTTGTATTATTTCCATACCAGAGAAAAGAGAGTAGAGAAGCCTCACCTTCTAGTTGGGTTTTCTCATGTAATGGTTTCCGAGAGAAAATATTTGTATTGTTTTGTGAATGATGTGTGATTGTATTTTATTGTTCTCTATTTTCCACATTTTATCTATGGAATCTAAAGGAATTTAACCTTCATAGTGTAGATTTTGGTTTTATTTATCAAATCTGTTGTGAAGAACTATTCCACTGGAATATCTACAACAGTTTGTAAATCAAGAAAATTTTCATATAGAATCACCCTCTAAATCTATAACCCGCAACATACTCATTCCCACATTGGTAGATCCACGAAACATGTCATTGAAAGCAATGTTTGTATAGTAGTCCATATCATTCCTTTTATTAATTTAAGTATATTATATTTCAACAAAAGAGTCCATAGTGTGATGCAAAATTTGCAATATTTAAATTGGTAATTGAAATCATTTCTACCCGGATTTTGTGTTGTGTAAAACAATTGCACTAACATTTATACAAATAGGTGATATGAATTCATGGAACCAATACTATATAGTGTAGCTAGAAATAATTTCCTTTGGAATGAACATAATACATAGTTAAATGAATCCATGGAACCAAAACTGTGTACTATAGTTGTGAATGATTCCCTTTGGAATCGACATAATACATTTCTAAATGAGTTTGCAAAACTAATATTGTTTACTATTTGGTGGAGATGATTCCTTTTTTTAATTGGTTGGGCATATATAACTAAATTCAATGGAATTAATATTGTCGACTAGTAGCTTGAAACAATTCGTTTGGAATCGGTAATGCATATTGTTTTTGTGAAAATGGTTTCTGCATAGTGAAAATGGTTTCTAATGGAATGCATATTGTGTAATTATTGTTTAGAAAGATTGCAATCAATACCTATCCTCCATAAAAAAGTGGGAATAATCACATACAATCTCTGGATAGATGGCCATGAGGGACTGCCTCTATCCTTATCCTTGTTCTAAGATCAAATCACAGCCCATTATCCTCAGTGGACTTTCTTGATATGAAAGATGGATTATTTTCTGAACATAGCCACTTACATCTTTCTCTTTTCTATCAGCGCCTTCCTCAGTCTCTACTAGAAGTTTGTCGGCATGAATTTCATCACACTGCTTCCTATTATGAACTTCTTCCTCGTGCTAGTTGAAAGACCGCCAGTGGAGGAAGTACATCATCCATTACTACTTAAATGTGTTTGTAATTCTCATTGTTGTGAGCACAAATTATATATAAATATATAATCGGGGAAATTTTCTTGTTGGAAAAAAGACTGCAATCAATAACTCTATATCAATATCTGCGTAATACTTTGTTTTACACTAAGTTAATTCTAGAATTATAATATTTCACCTTCAAGGAATAAAACAATACCTTTGTGTAGAATTCTGAAGCAAGTTACTTTGTTTCCAATTGTATTGAGTCCAGCACTAAAACTTGTTGTATTTCATTTACATGATATTTATGTTCAACTTCAATTAAAAGCATGTTGTTTTTACACCATATTATTCTCAAAATTATTACACCTCATTTAATAAATAAATTGACATCTTTGTGGCATTCTTGTTTCCATATATGTATGCATGTTGTTTTTACACCATATTATTCCCAAAATTATTGCATCTCATTTAAGAAATAAATTGACATTTTTATGCCATTCTTGTTTCCATATATGTATAATTGATGTTGCCGAATAAACTTTGAATTTGACATTTTTATTTTAGGTTTATATAGAAATAATAACTATGACCTATAAAATGTAAATTGTAACTTATGTTTACATTGGTTGTTATATATAATATATGTAGTATCAAACTAGAATCATACTCTTATATATATTTTACATCATAATGTTACATTATAAAATATAGCATTGGTTGTTATTACAAATATTAAATTATGATAGTGTGCAAAAAAAATTGTGCATAACTGATTTTTATAATAGAATTGGACGAAATTTGAGTAAGTGTAGATGAGTTGGAATGAAATAAAAAATATATCAATGCAATATAGTTTATTATTAGTGTATTAATTTATAAATGAATGATTTCACCCTTGAGCTTATTGATTTAAATTTTTAATTTAAAAAAAAATCTTATTCAATAAATA
>JASDQU010884442.1:0-20264 GCA_032191745.1 Picea mariana
ACTGCTCTGTCAGCTAGATTATCCCAACTCACTGGAGTGTTGCACTTTCTTCCATAAAGTGCTTCAAATGGGCTCATCTTCAACGATCCATGATACCCATTATTGTAGGTGAATTTACCAAATCCAGGTAGTCTTCCCATCTTGATGGTTTGTCCATCACGTACATTCTCAGCATGTCCTCTATTACTCTATTCACCCTCTATGTCTATCCATCAGACTCGAGATGATACGTTGTACTAAAATTCAAATTCATTTTGAATCCTTTGAACAGTCCTTTCCAAAAATTCGAGGTGAATTTCGGGTCCCTATCAGACATAATCATTTTAGGAATTCCGTGCAAGCATGCCACTTCTTTTAAGAAGATATCAACAACATCTGATGCCTTGTGAGTAGTTTTCAGTGGAATAAAATGGGCAAATTTTGTAAGCTTATCCACCACAACCATGATTGAATCATGTTGCTTGCTCATTCTGGGAAATCCTGTAATAAAATCCATGGTCACCACTTCCCACTTCCATTCAGGAATGGGCAAAGGTTGTAACAACCCTGCTAGGTGCCTATACTCAGCTTTAACTTTCTGGAACTCCATACATCTGGTGATGTATTCAGCGATCTCCCTCTTCAAACACAACCAAAAGTAATGGCTTTTGACTGCTGCCATAGTCTTCTGATATCCAGGGTGTCCAGCATATGTCTTTTTATGCATTTCTTTTAGAATCACAAGTTTCAATTCCTGGACATTGGGTATATACACTCTGTTTTTATATAGAAGTATTCCATCAGCTCCCAAGATGTAATTTCCCTTTTTCTATGGTCTCTCACACAGTTGTAGCTTTGCTACCAAGTCTCTGTACTACAAATTAGCATTTGCAGCTTCCAAAATTCTACCCTTGATATCAGTCTTGTACATGCTAATGGCTGTAGCATGTAATTCATGCACTTTTCTGCTAAGTGCATCAGCCACCTTGTTTTCCTTCCCCTTGATATGCTTGATATCAAAGTCGTATTCGCACATAAACTCTAGCCACCTACTTTGTCTAGTGTTTAAAGTCGGCTGATCAAACAAATATTTCAGACCGTTGTGGTCTGTTCTCAATTCAAATCTCCTTCCCATGAGGTAATGTCTCCATTTCCTTAGAGCGTGGACTATTGCTGCCAACTCTAAATCGTGAGTGGCATAATTATTTTCATGCTCTTTCAGCTTCCTAGACTCATAACAGATTACAAATCCGTTTTGGCTAAGAACTCCTCCCAACCCTTCTTGACACGCATCCATGCACACCATGAAATCCATATTTGGATCTGCAATCCTCAAGATTGGAGTGTTGGTTAACAGCTGCTTCAATCGCTAGAAACTGTTCTCACACTCTTCAGTCCACTGAAACTTTTTCTCCTTCCTTTGCAAGGAAGTGATAGCGTGAGCTATCTTTGAGAACCCTGCGATAAACCTTCTGTAATAGCCCGTCAGACCCATAAAGGATATAACTTCCACCACATTCCTTAGCGCTGACCATTCTTGAATGGCCTCAACCTTCTCAGGATCCATGATGATCCCTTCCTCTAAAATAATGTGTCCCAAGTAATGGATCTGCCTTTGATAAAATGATCATTTTCTCAATTTGGCATATAGTTGGTGTTCTCTCAACACTTGCAGAACCATTCTCAGGTGTTGTTCATGCTCTTCCTCTGACATGGAATACACCAAGATGTCATCCAGGAAGACTATGATAAACTTGTCTAAATAGTCCATGAATACACCATTCATCAAGCACATAAAAATAGCAGGTGTGTTTGACAGTCCAAACGACACCACTCTGAACTCGTAATGACCGTACCTTGTTCTAAAGGTGGTATTGTTGATGTCCTCATCCTTTATTCTTACCTAGTGATATCCATATCTGAGATCTATATTTGAAAATATTTTCGTACCTTTCAACTGATTGAAAAGATCGTCGATCCTTGGCAGAGGATACTTGTTCTTGACAGTTACTTTGTTCAACTGTCTGAAATCAATACACAGCCTCAACGTCCTGTCCTTCTTCTTCATGAATAGGACCGGGGCACCCCAAGGTGACATGCTGGGGTGAATGTACCCCTTCTATAGAATATCTTCAAGCTACAATTGCAACTCTTTTAGCTCTGGAATACTCATTCTATAAAGAGCTTTCGAAACTGGAGCTGCTCCAGGCATCAAATTTGTAGAAAAATCAATGTCTCTTTTCGAAGGAAGTCCAAGTACCTCCTGAACTACATCCTTGAACTATGTGAGTACCTCATGGTCTCCAATATTTGAGACTTCATCTCTGTATGCTTCCTCCACACGGGATGCAAATAATTGACAACCTTTCCTGTAACACTTCTTCAGCTGCATGGCTGAGATTTCTCTAACAGCCATAGCCCTAATAATTCCTTGGACTATTTTTTGATTTCCCTCCTCACCCAGGCATGTAAACCTCTTGTTACAATAGTCCAGAAGGGCATGGTGCTGGTCCAACCAGTCCATCCCAATTAAGTAGTCATAAGAACCTAGAGGAAAAATATTCAATTTATCCTTCATGCTCAATCCATTCATGTCTACGAAACATGACTTAATCAACTCAGTGACCTTCCTCTTGGTTCTTGTAGCCAACTGCACTAACCAAGACTTTTCATGTTTGCTTCTTGATAAATGAAAACTTTCCACCACCATAGGATCTATATAACTATGGCTAGACCTTGAATCAATTAAAATAATAAATGGTCGGTTGTTAATCATACCTTCCACTTCAATCATGTGCAATTGAAATTCAGCTTGTTTGTTTTCCAGGGCTGTGTAGATCCTTTTGGTGTTTTCGGGATTTTGGGGTTTTAGGTTTTCGGTAACTGGGAGTTCGTGATGTATCAACTCCAAGTCACTTGTCATTTCAATCCCTAAATTCCAAAATGATCCAATGGTTCAATTTCCTCTCCTACGATCTACGGTGTAGATCGTTTCAGGATTTCGGGTTTCGCTATTTCGCGACTTGCGAAAACAAGGATTCTTTCCCTTGGGTTTTCTAGGTGCTGAAACATCGATCAACAACCATGTTTTCCCCGATGGATGGTCCCAACAAATTCAAGATTTCACGTATCACGATTTCCACATTCCTGTGCAACTCAAAATGGTTTTTAAACCTTGCGCACGTTTTTCAGATCTGACGGTCACGAGGGTTCTCCTTTTCCCGAACAGATCCTACAGCTCCAACACTTCTGGTGTGGAGTCCTCTCTCCCTGTGGCCATATGCCACCCCAACTACGGTTTCATGACACCGCTACACCTCCTGAGCTTGGTAACATGGTCAAGTAACTCCTTGAGACTCAGGAGCATTCAAAGGTCAGAAATTGATCCTCCAGACACAATTTCTCCTCAAACCCTTAGTCCAAAAACCACTCAACTAGCCCATCTAGGCTTAGCATCGAAACCTTGGCTCTGATACCAAACTATAACCCTCTTTCATACTGAAACACTCTGATACCATTTTGTAACACTCTTTCATACTGTAACGCTCTGATACCATTTTGTAACGCTCCCCTGGTCGTCATCCATCCCGTTGTCCGGGTAGATGCTATTTTGCAGAACGACATCATTTTATGCTTAATTAATAACATGCATTTAAAATAGGTTAAAAACATTTAAACTCAGAGTCAACACAAAATTACTGCTGACATAAATAATCCATGGAATTATTATTAATTCATATGCACAGTAGAATACATGATAAATATAAATACATAGACATGCAAAACATAATTAAAAAATCTTCTGGTACTTATCTTTGAAACGATGGTAATTCCACCAACTACGTGGAGGCATTCCATGAACCTCCCAGCCTTAGACCACGCTGCTCATCAAGCTCAACAGTGGGTCACCCCTGAGCTAGGACTAAGCTCCAGCCCAAGGTAAGGAATCCTAGGCTAGGCTGAGGTTACAGGGAAAAAAACACAGAATGACTAGAAGGATTCTTCCCAGGATGCCATCTTATGCCCACTACTCCCAGAATATCATTACCCACATGCCTATTCCACCCGGGAGTATACACCTTCACAAGCATAGTCCATCGGTGCTACACCTCCCTCTCTGGGTCTCGACAATAGGCTAGATCAAGAAGTCTCAAAGCCCGAAGATGGTGTTGGACACTCTCTAGAAGAAACCACTTCCCAACAAACTCTCTCACCTAGAGAGAGTTGTTCACAGGCCTGACAACCTGCCTCTTCCAACAATAATCACCTCCCTCACCTGGAGAGAGGTTACACATAGGCTAAGCACGAACTCACACTGGCTAGTAAGCCATGCACATTCCAGCACTGCGTGGCCACAATAGCCAACTGGGAAAATAGACACAGGCTTCCCAAACAGGCTCAACAATCATAAAATAGACTCACGATTTTGGTCTCGGGATTGCACAAGGTGTACAGAGATCCCATGCATAGGCTCAAACTATTCAGACAGAGGTTGTACCGGCTATCTCAGAAATCAACACAGGCTTTTCAGCTTTCAGGGTTGCACCAGGGTATTCTTGCAGAGTTCAGACGGGACTCATGTTCAGACGGTCGACGGTGGAATGGAGGAGGAACCCCCAACATGGATCATCTCAGCCATTTTATTTGCATGCAACTAGGTTGACACTTGTCACCCATGTAACTGCATGCATTCCTTCAGCATGCATTCCCTCCATTTGGAAGTTGCTTGTCCTTCCAAAAGAACTTAGGATAAAAAATATTATTCACATGTCTTTTGGAATAGTATTAAAATATTATTCCCAAGGACTTAAGCCCCTAGGCTCAACACTTAGCCCCTCTTCCCACCTTCCAACCCCTGATCCCTTGATCACTCTGTGGAAGCTTAGTCCCCCATCACTCATTCATCGTGGTCGGTCTGCACGCGACGGTGTTTATATTTTTATTAATAATGTTCATAGATACATGTACAAAATCAGGCTCTTAGCCTTCAACACTTAGGCTCTCTGGCCTAATAATCACATAATCCCACCAACTTATATTAACTTGGCTCACCATCCTATAAAACATAATTACAATTCATTTCATAAACATGATTTACAATAAGGCTCGGCCTTGGGGACATTACATTCGGGGTAGTGAGGAGTAGAATGAACCAATGTAATTCCATATTGTTCACAAAACTTGATCAATGGTTTAGCCTTGAAATATGCAACATTATTGGTAACAATTTTGTTCAGACAACCAAATCTCTCCATAATATCCTCAAGAAAACCAATGATTAACTTGTGGGAGGCATTCCTTGTAGGGATGGATTCTATCCACTTAGTAAAGTAATCAGTGGCAGTCAAGATCCACCTATGCTGACCACTTGAAGAAGGATGAATTTCCCCAATAAAATCTAGGCCCCACTGCTGAAAGGGCTCTGAAGCTACAAAAGGATTCAATAGAAAACACTTGAGCTATTTATTTCCAGATAATTTTTGACACTTGACACAAGATCTAATCTTTGCACAAACATCAGTAAAGATACTAGGCCAAAAATACCCATCTTTGAGGATCTTATAGGTTGTGGTTCTCCAGAAGTGATGGCCTCCACATAAACTGTCATGAAAATCAAACATAATCTTTTGGGATTCTTGTGGGTTTATAAATATCAAAAGCACTCCTAAAGGGTCTTTCCAATACAAGACTTGGTAAATAAGACAATATTTGATTGATTTGAGCTTCAAATCTCTTACCTTCTTCTTCTCCATACCATCAAGAGGCTGCAACTTCTGTAGAAAATATATAATGTCCTTGTACCAAGTGCATTATGCCAATGGAGGGATGACTTGAGAACCTTTATCAGACAACTTAGCTTGCTGATTTTCTGAGAAAATGTTGATGAAATTAACCCCCAGATATTTGCAATTTGATTCAGCCAGCAACCTAGCTAAACCTTGGCCTTTAACCAATTTGGTGGGATTTATTTCAAGATCAAATTCAATAATTTTGGCAATCCATTTGCTCCTTATTCCGTCTATGTCAGGTTGAATAAGAATCTCTTTCACTGAGGCTGAAGGGACATATGCAATGACTTTTGAATGCAACACATAGACTCTGAAATCCTTGAGATATTTAACCAAAGCATAGGCTTGTTTTTCTATGATTTCATATTTTATTTTAGCATCCCTCAATGCCTTGATGAAAAAGGAAATGGGTTGCTCTAACCCTTCAAAAATCTTCTGCAATAAAACAACTGCTACTGTGTTAAATGAAGGAAAATAAAAAATCAAGAAATCCTTGGAGCAATCAAGGTTGATGAGCACATGTGCTTCATTCAAATCCTTTTTAATTTGATCAAAATAATTTCGAGACTCAGTAGTCCATTTGATTTCATTTCCTTTCCTTAGCATGGTTGTAATATACTTTACCAATTCAACAAAATTTGAAACAAACATTCTCAACAAATTTATTCTCCCTAGGAAGGACTGAACTTATTTCTTGGATATAGGGAGTGACAAGGTTTGTATAGCTTCTACTCTACTTGAATCAATCCTTACCCCTTCAACTGATACAATATGCCCCAATAATTTCCCCTCCTTCACGACAAACAATGATTTTTTTGGATTTAAAGAGAGACCAAATTTTTTGCATTTTAAGAAGACCTTTTTCAAATGATGACAATGTTCTTTATTAGATTGTGAGAAAATTATTATGTCATCCAAATAAATGACTACAAAATTTTCCTTCTTCCCAATAAAGGCAATGTCCATGGCTCGCTGAAAGGTCGCTCCTGCGTTCATCAATCCAAAGGGCATATTAGCATACATGAATGTACCCCAAGGAGTAGTGAAGGTTGTCTTCTCTCTATCTTCTGGCAAGACAAAGATCTTATTGTAGCTAGAAAAGCCATCAATTATAGACATCCTAGATGCACCTGTCACCCTCTGTAATATGTGCTCCATCTTTGGCAAGGGGTAATTATCTTTCTTAGAGATTCTATTCAAATTTCTGAAATCGACGCAAAGTCTTATTTCTCCACTCTTCTTTCTCACTGGTACCAAGTTGGCCACCCATTCAAATTATCTCAAAGGAATGATAATATTGGCATCCAAAAGATTTTATACCTCTTTTTCCATAATAGGCAGCAACACAGGATTTATTTGTCTCAGCTTCTGCCTAAATGGCTTGGTCTCTTCCTTCAAAGGGATCTTATGTTCAATGATGCTTGTGTCGTATGTTCTTAGATTTTCATATATCCAAGAAAATACATTTGAAAAATCTTTTAAATACTCAACATATTCATCCCTTTGTTCCCTTCAAAAGATGCTAGACAACTCGACATATGTTGGATCCTTTTTTGTACCCACATTTCATTCAGTTACATCAACATCATTAGTTGAACCTTTAACCTTTACAACCACATCATTTCTATCGAACAATATCTCCGAAGGAACTAGTCCCTTTGGAATATGGTTACTAGGCAACTGAACAATATGATGGTTAGCAGTTTTATTTAGAAAAACATCAGCATGAGGGTTATTTTCAGAATCATGATCTTGTTCAATATGTAATGCATAAAACTCATCAACAGTCTCAAGAAATATTTTGATCTCAAGATCATCCTGAAACACCTTCCAATGTTTGACATTGTTAGGTATAGAGGGTTTATACTTCACTTCTACATCATACTTGAGTTTAGGTGGCAAAGGGACTCTAAAATTACTTGCTGAAATAGCCAAAGAATCAACCATGGTATTCTCCTCTCTTGGAATAAATGAAATATTGAAGGCTAAGAAGAAACTATCAACAATATCCCAAACTTCATTTCTATAAGTCCTTAGCCTGGGGTGTTTTTCTTGATATATATTTTTGATTTGATGGAAAATTAATTCAGCATCCCCAAACATTGATATCTCTTCAATCCCTATGTCCTTTGCAGCCCTCAAACCCAAAACAAGAGCTTCATACTTTGCCACATTGTTGGTAGTTTCAAATTCTATCTTGTAGGAAAAATATATGGTCTCTTGAGTAGGTGAAACAAAGACTACTCCAGCACCATCACCTTCCTTAGAAGAGGCTCCATCAAAGAACATCTTCCAAATAGAGGTAGTTGGAGGAGAATCTTAACAAAAAGTAATAGAATGTTTTCTGATTTCAAGAGGAGGTTCATTAGCATCAATGAGCTACAATATATTGGATCACAAATCAGTATCAAATGAAAAAATAGGATGGTTAGTGGGGTTTTCTTCATCACTGATTATGTAGGCCAATTGAGCTTCCCTGTAAATCCTTCTATGCTCCCCACAAACACAAGAATGGTATCATAGGTAAGGTCCATCTGCAAGGTTCCCCCTAGTTGTTTTATCCAAGATCTTGACAATAGCATACCAAAATTAGGGGGGACATCAACCACCACAATGTCCATGACCACACTTTTCACGAGAAACTGAAACAAAGGTCACAACCAAATATTTGATGACCCAAAGTTACTTCACTTTCCTAAAGTCAAAATAATATAAGTCATGGTAAGTTTTTGTGATTTCTAATCCAAGTTCATCCATGATTGTTTTTGGCATGAGATTGTGAGATGCCCCTGAGTCCATCAAGCAATTATGCAACACCTTATCATGAATGTTTAGTGATGTATAGAAGGGAGGGGATGAATCATCTCTATCTTCTATCAAAGATCCTAATATGACTGTTGTCTTTTCATCTTGAAGGTTGACTGAATTAGTGGAATTGGAGAAGGATTCAGGCTGTAGCATTTTGGAAAGATACTTTTTGAACTCCTCATTTTTTATGAGCTCCAAAAAAGGTACAGGGATTTTGATTTTTTGGATCTCACTTTCAAATATGAAGGAATATGAATATTTAAGAATCTCCTTGACTTCTAGGGTAGGGTTCTTGACCAAATATTGGGGGATTTGTACATATTTTTCTTTGTTGCCAACTGTCACAGTCTTGGAAGAATTTTCTATTTTTGTGGGATGATCAGAAGTATCATTATTTTCCTCTTTATTTTTAGATCTTAGATTATATCTATTAGGACTTTCTTTTTCCTTCTCTCCCTTAATCAATTCATTTATTTAATTATCCATTAAGGATTCCTCATATGCAGATTGGGTCAAGTGAGGGGATGAAGAGGTGTCACCTAGGAAATGGATATTAGGATCAGTTTCTTCATCTTCTCCTTCTTCATTAGCAACAAGTTTCTTTTGTAAAGGAGTTTGGACCTTTTGATCATACCTATATCTATTTCTTGGACCTCTTGGAAGGATCCGAGGAGAATTATTTGGTCTTCTGAAGTTACCTTTTTTATCAACATTTTGTGTATTTCTATAGGTCTTTTTTCCTTCAAGTTTTAGCTTCTCCATCTCGGCAGAAAGTGATTTTACTAATTTGGTAAGTTAATAAACTTGAGGATGGACAATAGAGGAATCATAGGTTGAGGCTTCAACTCTATTTTTCTCTTATCCCTATCATATTTTCCCCTAATTTTGTCAGACTCCACTATGTTAGATTCTACCTCCAAGGCTGCATCATGCATATGAGCTAAGGAGGAAGGTATTATTTCTCTTAGTAGAAGGAAAAATTCAAGGTCAAAAGCACTGGTATAGGTGATCTTAGCAGAGGTTTCTGTAGGATTTATATCAGCATGGATCTTATTGTACATTTTTTTGAATCTTTTATGGAATTCATAGATATATTCTCCCTCTTTCCTCTTGAGGGATCCAAGTTCTGTGATATAATACAAAAAATATTCCTTATCCCCCCACTGTCTCAAGAAAGCATCATCTAAAGCTTCAATCCTAGCAATGGATCCAAGGTTCAAACCCCTAAACCATTTCCTAGCCTCACCATCAAGGATTTGGACAAAGAACCTCATCCACACATCCTCATTCTCAATGTTTATATTGTCTGCATAACTATAGAAGGCAACACGGTGCTCTTCAAAAATTATGTCTTCTTCTCTTGTGAATTTGGGCATGTATTTTAGGTAAGATAAGAGGGGAATACCTAGTAGCCACTATGACATCCATCCTATTTCTAGGAGGGTTAGCACATGCCATTGGATTTTGAACTGTGGGAGAACAAGGAGAAGGATATTTGAGTGTATGCAACTTAGGAAAGAAAGGAATGTAGGAAGGAGGGATTTCAGTTTTCATGGTAGAAGGATGAGTCTTGAAAGAAGATGGTATAGGATGCAAGGGAGATGAGGTTTCCTATTATTTGACTACATAAATTTTAATAGGAGTAGTAGAAAATCCTAAGGTAGGAAAATATTCAAGAATCTCAAGTCTGAACCACTTCAAAATATCAGGAGAGGCAAGGATTTCAAATTTTTATTCTTTCAAATCAAGGTCAAAAGAGGAGTATTGAACAGGAAAATTTTCAAAATCCAAATTCTTAGAAACTTCAACAGAAGGTAAAGGAGGATTACTTGATATAACAACTGGTTTTTTAAGAATGAAATCAGGCAACTGACCAGACGTACTTGATATAAAAACAGAAAAAAATTCTTGAGAATATTTTCCCTTCTTGATTATCTTCTCTGGGTTAGCTTCAGGTGTATCTAGAGGTAATTGTGGAGTTGACCTCATATGTCTGCCTTTAGGAGCCACAACTGAAACAATGGAGTCTCTAGGTGCAAGCTACAATCTTCAATTTACTGAGTTCTAATGCACCTTCAGAATCAATAAGCTTTGTCATTCAATCCTAGGGAAATGTCTTCAATTCATCCTCGACAACGGTGCTAAGAATGTTAGCACTAGGAATCACCCTCAGATTGCAGAGAGGATAAGCCTAGTACCCATGAGATTATATGTAAATGTAAATGAGTGTTTAAATGGTCAAATGGATAAGACTCAAGATAATAATGTCCTAACTTGGAAATATGGGCTAGCATGCACAAGAAATTGAGGTCTTGATCAACTTTAGTCAGTGAGTGGGAGTAAAAGTGAATATAAGGAAGACTTTGGTGAGGGAAATGTACAGGTTTTATATGGACATTAGGTCTTCAAGCAACCTAAGGAGGAAAAAATCAAACGCAATATCTTCTTGAATTCAAAGTTTAAGGAACACTGAAGAACATCATAACAGTACTATAATCAAACATTCATCATAATACAACTACAACCATCCCATGTGAATCATTCAATCATGAACACTTCATTATAAGAGGCAATAAGATGGAATAAGAGAATCTGACTTATATTAATCAAGAAGTCTCAAGTCAAGTACCTAACCAGAGAAATAGTATGCTTAATATAAATATTACAATAAGGGAGCTTGACTCAACCATCAGAACCTACTAAAGCATTTGGAATGTCTATTTATATATAAAAAAAAGAGAAGGCAACATCTAGAGATGCGATCTGGGCTTCATCCCATAGGATTCTCTAAATCAGTTATTCAAACTAATATTTGTGATAACAACTATGCTACAAAAAAGGAAATATGTTGGCAACCAATCCAACAAACTTTTAACTGACATTGTCTTGACTTGTGCGCATCCATTTCCATCCCAAGTGTCCTACAGAGGTTGTAAGCTGTCATCATACTGCCACCTATGGTCTTAGAAATTCTCCACATCATCAACCACCCACAAGAGTGAAGAGATTAATCTTTCTGTATGAAGAGATTAATCTTTTTAAAACCACAAAAACCTTGAGATTATAGGTTAAGAGCCTATAAATTCCTGTATAAGTGGCAAAAAATAATATATCCTTGATCACTTACTCTTGCAAAAATACACCATTCTAAAAAATGGAGCTTACATTCCCCCAATCACTTTATCAACCTGACACTATCTTTTTTGGAAGGAGGACTTCCTCCTGGAACAAAATCATGCTTTCCTTTTTTAATGACATGATTCTTAACTGAAGGTGTGATTTTCTTCACTACTGGTTTCTCCTTTTCAATGGAAGCTTCAACCAGCACATTCAAATTCCTATGAGCCACCTCATCCTTGAAGTGTTGCAAATCTAATTTGAGTTTATTTTCTGAGATTGAAAACCTTTGTTTTTCCTATAGAGTTTCTTGAGTTGTTTATGGAGAGGAAGGGCTCTTCTAGCTGCAAATATTGCCAAATAGAGAGTGTTGTTGTAATTATCCATGATCTCCTTCATCTAGATTCTTTCAAATAAACCCTCTAATTTCAAGCGAGCAACCTCCTTCGCAGCCTCCCTGAGTTGTCTAATCAATCTTTTGAAGGTGTGATTTCTAGGTGGAGTGCTAGTGTTGATAATCTCAACTGGCTTCTTCATGGCTTCACCTTCATCTTTTTGCTACATAGGGTCTCTGTCTACCACCTCCATAGACTTCTCAATGCCTTTTCCTGTGTCTTTATTTTTCTTCAGAAGACATTAGTATCCACAACCTTGGATTTGGCTTGGAATCTATCAGACATTTTCCCCATGCTCTTCAACAGGTAGAAAGGGATATTCATTTCATCTTTACTAGTAAAATGAAGAAAAATTCTTATATGGTATTGGTATAACATATTAAATCTCCCCTCACATGTGAAGTATCTTTGGATGATCTTCAACATCTTGTCAAAATATTCGACTAGATGACTTCTAGGCACTCCCTTGGACAAGTTGTCAGTCTAATAATGTGGTTTAAGGAAATATTTGGAGAAGGAAACATTCAAATTCATAGATTTAAACCATCTCTCCCAATGTTAGGAATCCCCGTGGATTCTACAATGGAGGCTTCAGAAACCTCAAACTCTAGCTCTCCTACCTTAGTCTTAAGGCCATAAAAATGTGAGGAAAATTGCCTTGCCACTTTAGGATGTCCCCTCTACATGTTTTGGCAGAAAGAGAGGAAACCCACCCTTTGAAAAACTTCCCTAACCATTGGCTCTGCCTCAAATAAATGCATGTCTGAGGGTTAAGTTCTGACCATAGTGCCTCCCTTGTGAGATTTATTCTTATGAGGTGTCTCCATGAGTCAAGATAAGAGGTCAAAGGCTATGGTGCAGTGTAGGCTAGAAAAACAAACATAGGCAGACTTCAATGGGAGAATGACAGTGAACGATGGCTTCTTTTTCCTAGGATTCTCCTCTAACTCACACTGTTTTGATGGATTTTGGAAAGCAAGAGCTGCAATTTTCCCTCCCTTACTATATGTAGATCTCAAAATAAAGAATAAAAATATAGTGAAGGAAAACTACTACAATGGTCTTCGAAAACCTGGCTAAAAAGACTCTAGTCCGAATAGTAGAGGAAGCAGGGGAAATGCAGTGAATTTTCAACAGCGATTTTTGGTAGCACAGTGCGCACACAAGGAGTAAGTGTTTGCACGGGAACTTACTTAGGAGAATAAGGATATTTCATGTTTAATTAATGAAAACTATGTGTGGTGGATGCAAGTTTTTGAGAGGGAAAAAATGGATGGAAATGGATGAAAGAGGGAGCGATTTTGCAGACACATTTGCTACCAAAACTCCATGCAACAACTATTACCCGAATTTGCTATGCAGAGAAGGGAAACCACGGAATATCTGGAGGAGTAATGATAAATTGAATATCTACAAATGTTTAGGAGATCACCACAGCCATATCAACTTCCAAATCCACCTCAACAAATGATCCCGTAGCGCCACTGTCAATTGGTCTGAACTGGTAGTTTCAGCAGCGATGAGTTTTGAAAACATTCAAAACTTGAAACGGTTAGAAATACTCATTAAAACCAAATATTTGAAATCATATTTTAATGAACCATGGTGTTGAAAACTAGGTAGAACATGAACTCATCTCTATGATGACGAATCATGGAAAATAATGAAGGACAAGGAGTGTGCTACGGAAACGCCTAGTGAGTTGGCAACTCTCCTTTTCAAAAAGATGATTTGACCATTTTAATAGGACACAGGGACAACATGGAAAGGAAAAAGGTATGAGTGAAAAATGCGACATATCAAGTCATGTAGGTCATGGGATGAGTTAGTCTTGGTGTCAAGTCATGAGGTGAGTCAAAACATAAGCCAAGAAAATGAACCTAGGCCAAAAATCTATGTGAGGGTAAAAAATAAGCCAACAGTCAAGCCTTCATTTATTCAAGGTAACCTAAGTAAATCACGCTTAAGAAAATAAATCAAAATTTAAAATCTAAAGGCTTAAAAAACTTAAAACTAAGGGCTAAACTACCCAAGGAAACTTAGTGTGATAACACTTGGATAAGTTTCAACAGTTGGTCATGCTATTAATTGAAAAGTAATAGCCACTTGTAGAAGTTACAACATCATTCCTATAAGAAGATAAAAAGAGAATAACATTCAAGTATTTAAAATTTAGCATGAATATTTTATTTTGAAGCAAGAGTGACTGGGAAAAAAAAATAAAAAATAGCAGATGTTGATTGCCATCAAGATAGCTTTCAGTTGACATTTGTCCAACTGCACCCCTGAGGATTTTTCATAGTTATAAATTTATTTATTTATTTTGGTCATGGAGGTAAAGATGTGGAGGCCTTCCCTTCCTCATGCAATATTTTTAAGTGTGATCTAGAAGAAATCTACTTGATGAAAGAGTCTCTTGAGGTCAGACGATGATATAACCACAGACTATTTCCATTGGAAATAAAAGGGGTATGTTCTCCATCTATGGTTATTAGTTTACCAGTCCCATTTTTGAACACTGTATCCACTTTGTAGGGGCCCAATCATCTAGTGTGAATTTTCCCCTTGAAATCTTTAAGTTTGGAGTCATACAAGAGTGCCCAATCCCCTGGATGGAACAACTTATTTTTAATGAGCTTATCATGCCACTTTGCACATTGTTTCTACACATATTAGTAAGTTGCAATGTGGAAAAACAGATTTCATCAAGCTCATTTAGCTATTCCAATCAATGCTTCTGAGCTGTTGTCAAATCCATACCAACCTCTACAGAAGTCCTAAGTGTGTTGACTTCAAATTCAATCGGAAATATCAAGAAATTACCATACATGAGCTGAAATAGAGAGAATCTCGTTGTGTTTTTCCAAGTTGTCATGTAAACCCATAGAGCTTCCAGTAATCGATTGACCCAATCATGAAAGTGGCTTGCCACTATGTTTGTAAGAATGTTTTCCAGTACTTTATTAGTGCTTTCAACCTACCCATTTTCTTGTGGGTGATAAGGAGAAGAGACTCGATGCTGAATCTTGTATTTCTGAAGAAGTGCCTCAATCTTATTCCATATGAATTTTTCTTCTCCTTCAATAACTATCTCCCTTGGAATCCCATAATGGACAAATATTTATTCAAACAAGAAGTCCATAACAACTTCCTCTATGGATTTTGGGAGAGCCCTTGCCTCTACCCACTTGGTTACATAGTCAATGCATACCAGGATGCAGGATTTTTTGTGTGATGATGGGTTGATTGGGCCCATAAAATAGAGATCCTAATCCTCAAAGGGTTTTATTACCAACTGTATTTGTAATGGAATCTCATTGGAATGAATGGGTTGGCCCATCCACTGGAATCTATCACATCCTTTTACATATTTATTTACATCCTAGAATACAGTGGGCCAATAATAATCCATGCACAATGATTTATGGCATGCACTTTTATCTTCAAAATTCCTTCCACAGGGCCCATCATGGCAGGCTTTGAGAATGTCCTAAAGCTTCTCCTCTCTCACACATATTTGAATTATCTTATCTGCTCTTGTGTAAAATAGGTATCCATTTATCCACAAAAACTAGCATTTTGTTGGATAATATTTTGTCTTTCTCTTGGAGAGACATGGTGTGGTAACTTTCCTGCAACAAGCTAATTAACAATGTATACATCCCATGTTGTTTGGGAATAAATTGCAAACAAGTGTTCATCCAAAAAACTATCTTCTATAGGAGAATTGTCAGTATTTATAATAAGTCTAGATAAAATATTTGTGACCATGTTGTCTTTTCCAGGTTTATCCATAATGGTAATATCAAATTATTGCATTAATAATAACTATATGATAACTCATGCAATTGTAATGGTTTTATTATCTAAATACCTAATAGTTGAGTGATCCATGTGTACAAAGACAAGATAACTAGTTATGTAGTTCCATAATTGATTAATTGCAAAAATGATAGCAAGGAACTATTTTTCGGTTACCATATAATTCAATTGTGCTAGAGCTAAGTTATTTCTAGCGTAGTAGATGGCATAATGATTATTTTCCTCCTCTTGTCATAGCACAACTCCAACAAAAGTGTCAGAGACATCCAAGGAGATGTGAAAGGGAAGTGTCCAATATAGTCCACGTAAGACATTAGTTGTAGACACCAGTATTTTTAACTCTTTGAAAGTAGATTGACAATTGTTAGTCCATAAGAATTCTTCATATTTCATAAGTAACACAAACATAGGGGATGCAATTTTGGAGTAATTTTCATTGAAACGACGATAGTGCCCTATTTTCCCTAAAAATATACATACCTCTTTCTACTTTTTTGGAGGTGGAATACTCAATATTACCTAAATTTTTTCTGAATCGATCTGAATCCCAGGAGTAGAGAAAAAATGTCCCAATATCACTGCTTATGTCATCATCATGTGGAACTTTTCTGTACTCGAAGAAAGGTTGTATGCTTACATAATTGGAATGTATTTTATAGATTAGATAGTGCCTCTTCAAACTTAGTTCCATATGGAGTAAAATCATCCATATATATTACAACACTATCATTAATTAATTCATAAAAAATCCCTGATATTTCCCATTGGAAAGAAGCAGGTGCATTACAGAGTCTAAAAGGAAGGACATGGTATGAAAATGTTCCCCAAGGATAGGTGAAGGTTGTCTTATCCTAGCCTTTGGGAGCAATCTGGATTTGATTATAGAAGTTGAAGCCATCAACGAAAGAAAAATACTTCTTTCCTGATAGTGTGTCTAGGACTTGGTCAATAAATGGTAAGGGGAAATGGTATTTTTGGGTAGCTTTATTCAATTCTCGATAATCCACATCGATCCTCCATTTTCCATTTTTCTTTCAGATGATAATGATATGTGATACCCATTATCTATCATATATTAAATAAATAAAATTAACATCCAATAGTTTATGGAGTTCCTTCTTAACAATGTCTCTCGGGGCAGGGTTCATCCTCCTTTGAGGTTGTCGAGTGGGGATGTCGTCTTTTTTTATGTAGATATGATGGGTATAGAGATGAGGGTGTACACCCTTCATATCCTTGTAATCCCATGTGAATGATTCTTTTTCGGCTTTCGGAACTTGTAACAACTTGCCAGCCTATGCAGGGGTCAGCTTTGGATTAATGTTTAGTGTTTTCCATAGCTCGATTTCAATTAGGATTCTATTGTGAATAACTATTTTTTGTATTCCTTCTTCCACTTTTTCCATATTTAGTTCAGTATTATTAGGAAATTCATTATCTACTGCGGTTTCTATTAGTTGATACATAAGTGAGAAATAGAGGAGGGGTTTCTAATAAAATTATTGATAACATCATCCTCTGTTTTAGTTTTAAAGGAAAAATATTTTTCAATTGTCAAAATGGGTTGGACATTCTCATGTTCAAGTTCGAAATTAGCCCATAAAGGATTTTCACATGCCATGATAGGCTTTGCTGGTGGGTAGAGGACCAACGTTTTCTTGGAATCCCCATGGGAAATCATCATATTATCTATCCTGCATCCGATATAGGCATCAACCATGGCTAACCATGGCCTCCCCAAAATAAGAGGGTGTCCTTCAAGATGATAATTTGTCTATAGGATCACGAAGTCTACTAGATATTCCTAAGATTCCACAGAGATAACAATATCCTCCAGGATCCCCTTTAGTCGAAGGGTGGATTGGTCGGCCAATTCAAGGACTATGGGATTTGGTATAAGGTTTGCATAGCCTAACATTTCCAAGGTTTCCTTGGTCGTTATATTAATAGTTTCCCCCAGGTCCACTAATGTATTGGAAATAATATTACCTTGGATCTAGATAGTGACTGTCAGATTCCCAAGGTCATCATATTTGATGGGTGTATCCTTACCCAAAATTAGGTTAGATAATTTTCCCAAAACATGGATAGTGGGTGGATCCCTGGGTTTTCTTCCTAGTTTATTATGGCATAGATCCCAAATAGTTTTATCTTAAATAATGTTTGCACCATGCTGAAGTAGAAAGAAGGACTATCACGGGAAAGAAAGCATGCAGAAATGGAAGTAACAGGAACAAACAACACGCACGCATGAAAGAAAGCGTGCACAAGGAAAGCAACAGTTGGAGGAAAAACAACATGCGTGCACGGGAGGAAGACCTAACATCGGTAGGGTTAGGGTTTTGGTAATTTTCGTTAAGAAGGTTGAAGAGCCCAAAATGTATAAATATAGATACGTAGGAATCATATAGGGTTGTTGGTTGGTTGATTGAGTTTTATATATTAGGTTGGCATCTTTACAGTAAGTCTACTATTTTTTAAGAATTTAGGTTCTTATAACATTCCATTAGAGTAATACATAAATGGAGGCATTATGCAATACTGTTATGTACCATTTTTTAAGTTGTTGAGATAGAGAGGAGGAGAGAAGGTAGATCTAAGGATTAGTTCACAGGTTGTAGAGCCTGGTGTGATCTAGTTCACCTCATATAGTGATCTAAAAATGAAGAAGACTTGAAAAACTCTAAAACTTATTGCAAGTGAATGTTATGTGTTTAAAGCAAAAGGATCAGTTTGCAACACATAAATTAAAGGATTACTTATGCAAATTACACATAGACAGCAGCATAATCATTGAACATAAACACATAAGCACAGTAATTGATAAAGGAGTTCACCCCTCTTATGGGCTACATCTCCTGGTCCAGCTTCCAATGGATCAATATTATTAATTGATCAAAAAGTGCTCAAAAACATGTCTTACAATGCTCAAGCTGACAAACCGACTGCTCCAATGTCTTCCCAGCGTCCCAAAACCCCTGTCTGGGCTCTTTTGGCACCTCAATCGATCAAAAAATGAAGAAGTTATGCCTCCTGGAAGTCTCCCTCTTCAACTTGTTGTCTCTGCATCTACAAAACGCACCCTCTCTGAATGAACCTGGCTCACACGCATTTTAAAGCGTGAAAACCCAGCATCGAACGCAACTGTGCCAATGGTGCAAACCATAGAACGGTTAAGGGCGTGCTAGCCCCTAACCACCTAGGCACCTGGGCGTATGGCGCATATGACCGTATACTTGGCAAAAAGGTGGTTAGAATTGTTACAACGGGTGTAACCTCCCACGCTCTGGATTAGGGTCATATGCCAATACCAAAAACTGTGGGCTATCCAAACCCCACGCACCAAAAAAATAGACGCATACATTTTAATATAGTCGTATGGTTATACAATAGAATCACAAGTTATATGTTTATAAACCCGCGCACATACCGATCACATTGCATATAACAAAAACCACGGGCCGGGGCTAAACCCCGACCCGACCTCCTGCCAATACAAAATACATGTAATTTAAAACAATTGTTACATATATATATTACAAGGAATAAGCGGCGGCTTAATGGTCGGACGGAGGTTGTAAAGGTTTGCATGGTGGGGAGGTCCAGGGGTCGAACCCTGCGGCCTCCAATACATTTTACATATAACCAAAAACCAAATAATGAGTGACACGTGGCGCCCACCGATTGGGCCATGTGTCCTCATACCATTTTCCCAAAAATGGACACATGTCAGCTCCTGACTCACCGTCTATCAACCAACCAACATCTGCCACATCACCCCTGTACAGTTGTACAGTCCTGCCACGTCGGACTGTACGGACTGGTACAGTCAGCATCAAATTTTTTTCCTGTTTGGCTTGACGAACATATTGCGATATCTTCTCCATACGAAGTCCATTTGACAAAGTAAATATACCACCGAAATCAGGAAGATGAGATGGATGCAATGGAACTGTTTTCATTGCATTCCGGGCACTTTGAAATTTGAGCAAAATTTGATCCCTTGATCACACCTCCCCATTGGAAAGCTTTTGTACCTCCAAAAGACTATTCTCAGTCTATGTGAAGATGAGGGTAAAGTTCCCTCACCCTTCCAACCTCAATCCACTTGGCCTTGCTTGGATTTGTCCCTTTAAGACTAACTCGCAAATACTCCACATTTCCTCATTTCGAAGTTCGCATTCTCCTGTCAAGGATGGCGTCTTCCTGTAGTTCTACTAGATACTCTGGAGAAAAATCATCTATGGAAGGAATCTGAACATGCTCTCCTTGATCATCAATCAAGGGAGGCTCATACAACTTCAAATTCTCAACATTAACAACTGCATACATCTGCATATAAGGAGGCAAATCT